>JAHBCN010005067.1:70397-83040 GCA_019359885.1 Listronotus oregonensis | reverse complement strand
AAAGTAGCAAACCTGCGGCAATTGAAAATGCACCTAAAAGTTAAAAATAATAATACTTAATAAGAAAAGATGTATTACATAACAAAAATAAAACATAGAGGTAATTAAAAAATATTTTTAACTATAATAAAAGCTAAATCAAAATGTCGAACTAACTATTAAACAGGTTGTTTTCGAAAAGCAGCAAAATCTGATAAGGTTTTCCAGAACAGATAAGCTATAGCCGCGAAAAAGGATACCATACCATACTATACCATAAATCATAGGGCCCATCTGGTCATGTGGGAGTTAATGTATTATTAATAAAAGGTAATTTGTACTTCTTGCATTTAACGTATTTTAAAAATACGGTTATTATTAAAAAAAACATAAGAGAACCTTAATATCACAAAATAATAAAGTTAAAGGGGGGTCTATTTTAATAATTTATGATCCAAAGTAATATTTACTTTTATAATAAATGCATTATTTAAACTTTAATTTTTGATATTATAAAAGGTTTAATTCAACAAAAAAACTAACCAAATCCATGAAAAATTCTTCTGGAATTTACTTTCGTGGTGTATCCTTTATTTATGATAATTCCAGCTATTGGCCCATAACAAAGATTGGCTACAAGTGCGCCTCCTACCGGAGCTGCCGAAAATAAGCTGCTCTAAAACAGAGTAACTTAGTAAAAAGGTTATGAAATAAACAATATGTTACTAAAAAGCTGAGTTTAAGATATTTTGCATATCGATACGAGTAATTTATCTTTTTTTAGCTTAGCAATTTTAACTTTTAATAATTGATTTAGTATATCTGATGACAAGATGCTAAAAATGTAATAATCAAGGCTTAAAGCTATCGTTATGACAAAGAAAATGTTAAAACAATATTATATTATAATAATTTACCATGCTCAAAAGCATTTTATTTTAAAAAATATCATGAGATTAATAATTATATTTTATTCTAATTAAATTTTTAAATTATTTAAATTTTTATAAAATAATTTTAGGTTTTTTTTTTAATAATTTTTTTATTTATTTATTTTTTTTTTAAAATATATATTTAATATTAAATTTTATTTAAAAAAAAAAAAAAAAAAAAAAAAAAAAATATATATATATATATATATATATATATATATATATATATATATATATATATATATATATATATATATATATATATATATATATATATATATATATATATATATATATATATATATATATATATATATATATATATATAAAAAAACAGACCGGGACCGGGGAAAAATTTAGTTGAGGTTATCACAAAGATAGAAAACCAAAATTAAACAATAGATCATATCAAATGGTAAATTGAAGTTGTTATTAAGAGGTAAAAAATAGTTTTTTGCGATTTTCGGCGAAACTTAAAATGCTAGTGAAAAATGTTTAATATAGAAGTTGCAGATATTAAAAAACTCTACCCCTATAACTTTTGTATTAGTCATTTTTACCCTAACCTCAAATTTTTCGAGAAAAAGGTCGAAACGGATTTTTTCTTTTTATTTTCATCTTGCTTAGAAATTACTTAATCATTATGATATTTTCTTAAAGTTTACATTTTTCAAACAGCAAAAAGCTTGTTTTTACCAAGATCTGAGAAGCAAGGTGATTCCGAGATATTCACACTTTTGTAAAAAAAACACCCTTATCCTTAAGGAAAAACTTTACTAGTGTTTTTTACGATTTCGACACATTTTAACCGTTAAAATATCCATTTTTAGGTGGTATGTATATGTTGATTAATCGTTTGTTAAAAAAATCAAAAAAATAAAAAAATACCTTTCGGAGCACGAATTGTTCGATATTTTTTATCATTTTAACTTTTTTATTATTTATGTAAATAAGCAATTGAATTTCAACGATATCATTTATCTTGATGTCACATAGTCAAAGTAACACGTAAAAAAGTAATAAGAGTCAAGACACGTTGTACAAGTGCGTGTTCTATTAAGCCATCCATTTCCTACTTAATATTATAGGTCGAAGTTTGTCACTCGAAGGTCTTTGGGGTTGTTATAAACAATCTAATTACTAAGAAATTATTTATTTTATATTTATTACACCAACACACACAAAAAAGTTGTTTTTACATTTGACCGGACCCACCTACGGACATGTATTTTGACCCGCTGAATCCAAATTTAAAGTCCGTTTGGCCCAGTTACCCTCCAGATTTGAGTAAAATGCAAAAAAACAAAAAAATGCGAAAAACAGCAGTCACAGCGATAAAAAAAATCTCAAATCTGGAGAGTGACCGGGCCAAACAGACTTTAAATTCGGATTAAGCGGGTCGAAATACATGTCCGTAGGTGGGTCCCGTCAAATGTACAAACAACTTTTTTTTGTGTGCCGGTGTTATTTATTAAACCTGCAATATCAATAAATGTTTATATTTTTAAGCTGCGATTCTTCATCAAAAACCTTTTTCAAATCAATTTGTGTATCTTCATAAATAGATTTGTCTCTATTTGAGCAATTTTCCTGTCAAATGCGAACATTTTAAGTCATGTTTTAGGCATCCACATCTTTTAGTATACCGCAGCTGCAGCTTATACTTTTTAATAATTTTTCTGAAATTAAGTGTAAATTTTCTGAGGTATTATTGGGCTCGAATCTACCTAGATGGTCTTTCCAGCTGCAGCTGAAATTACTAAGCCAAATGTAGTTTTTTTTAACCAGATGTACCTCGTAGCCATAATTAACAATACAGTCATTAAAAAAACAAGTTTAGGACACCAAAATAGAAAATTTGTCGTTGTTTTAGCATGCTTTCCCCCCATTATAAATTCGTTATTGCCTCATATAAAGATATAAGATTTGGTATGTTAATTCGCATAAGCATTTTAATTCACTGTAAATAAATTAAGAAAGTTATGTCAAGTGGTTTCTGAAATATTCGATGTTGAATATCGCCCATTTTATTACTGACTTACTAACTCATTCACCTATTGACCTATCAAAATTATAGGGATTTGTCGAATGAGTAGAATCCTAAAATAAAGAGAAAAATCTGAAAACTGCACATTTTTACTGAGCACGCCTTGAAAAGCTTTGGTAAAGTCATATATTTGGGGGGTATTTTAGAAGTTTGTAATCTAATTAAAGCTGAGTTTGTAAGGTCATAATTGTCTTATATACGTCAATACCAATACTTCATATTGGTCTAAAGGTTAGTTTCTACCTACAGAGCAAGGTGTTCTGAGAAAAACGGCATGAGATTCTCGCTTTACTTTTTTTAGTCATTGAATTTAGAAAAAAGAGAAGAGATCCCGTTAAAAACACCAGTAATGTACAATAATGGCCACGTTCATATCCAAAACGCTTGGCTCCTGTGCGTGTTTTTTACTGATTTGACTGTGTTAATTGAAAAAATCTGTAATAAAAATACGAAAAAATTTTAATACAGATGGATCAGTAAAAAAATGTTAACAGGACTTGGTCTAATTTTAGATCTCAGTACTTTAAGGGGCCAGGATTTTTAAATAGATACTTGGCACCTATTTTACCTAAGTGTGTTCGGTGGGATTTAAAAATTAATTATTAAAATGTAAAAAACTTAAATATACGAAGACAAATGTGGTATTGTTTTACTTACGTCTTCAATATTAAGTCCTACAGCACGGCTTAAATAGCTTGGCAGTTCTGAATTCAGGAGCGTCGTTCCCCAGGACTCTCCGATTGCTGCAATAATTATCGCCCAATAGGGGGTAGATTTAAAAATTGCTTTCCAGGGAATAGATCTTTTGCTAATCTATAAAAAATACACTTCATAAATAATAGATAAAAATATTATTTTAATGTTTTTAAACAGTTATATATTGTCCTATGTACCAATTATTGTTTTTAAATTGTTTTACACCTATCTTATGACATATTTTAAAGAGACAAAAGAAACCAATTCAAAAATGTTGTTAAGTACACAAGACAATAATATATATTTTTTTATTTCAATACATTTACTAACGATTAATACTTAAAAGAAAGACCAAGCAAAAAAGAGCGTGGAGTTTTGTCGAATTGTAAACAGTAACTATATGTAAAGTGAAATTCATTAAAAATTTAGGAAATAATTATTTTTAAGCATTTTTTAGGTAGACTTGATATATGCAGGGTAATTCCTGTGGAAGATATGATGTCATCAATACTTTTCAATGGCAACACCCTTTTTTCATCGGATAAGATAATTTTAAGTATGAGCTGGATAACAAAAACAAAAAAAAACGTTTTTACAATTTTAAAATACCTAATTTAATGGCAATTAAATTTTTAAAAACAGCTGAATTTACGGCCGAAATATTTTATGCCAACTGGTTGTCAACTAATAATTTAGTACGAGATTTTGCATTTATAATCGATTAAGTCTAAAAAAAACATAAAAAATTAATGATCTTGCACAAAATATGAAAAAAATAAATTTTGGCACTCTAACAAAGTAATATATATTTTTTGTTTAAAAACAAGTCGTAGGATAGATAGCTCAAGTAACCAATACTGCAGAACTTCTTTAAATTTGGTTTTTAACACGTTTTTTAATATAGTTTATGCTTTTACATTTTATTGATAAATTCAGGTAGTATTACATAAAGTAGCCGAGTAAATATTTGCATTATTTTCTAAAAAATTCTGTTTTAGTTTTATAATTATTAGTAAACCTATTTATTTCCAATATTTTATTACTTTCCGCTTTATAAATTAATTTATTCTTTTTAAAAACAAAAGAATTAAAAGAATTTTATTTATATTCAAATTTGTTTATGGTTCAGGTTCTTCTTGTCAACTAAATTATAAATAAATGCATTTATTAGTAATAAAAATGGTTATTTAAAGCCTTTTTAGTTTAAACACATCCTCATTTTTTTAATTTTTAAAAGTTTTTTTCCCAAAAAAGTTCACCTAAAAAATGGTCGTTAGTCAGCGAAGAAGAGTATATAACTCGCTTTGTATACTGATTGGTAGGCGGGGTATATACCATTTTCCGCCAACTAATCAGAACGTAGAGCAAGAGAGAAATGTTGTACTCTTATTATTCTTTTTTTTTTTCATGCACATTCTTCGCACGACCAAGTTGCAAGACTGCCTCTAGTACATAGAATATGCTCGAAGGTTGCGATGGATAATCTGAGTAGCTTTCCAGTGACAAAAATGTTTAAGCGCTTCGGACCTTGGTCTGCTCTAAAAAGTTTACCAGTGAAAAAGGTCAATTAATGTACATGGCACTTTTCATCACGAGAACACTGTGAAATTGCACAAAACGCTCTTCGCTACTCAGAACGCTGTAAATGTTTGACTGAAAACTTACTCTAGCATGCATGTAAAAATTATATTTTGATATGTTTTTTAGGGGTACTTGGCTTAAAATTTTCTATACAGTGGGACCACTTCGGTTCAGGTCCCGGGGTATAGCGAGCTGAGCCTGCTCAGCCCTATTGACGCCTATGAACTTGCAGATCGCCAGCAACAAAAAAGCGGAAAAACCCCCCAAAAAAGCCAAAATTCAAAAATACTAATCTGCGTTTTGGTGGCAAGTCGACCACCGTTGTCTAGATGAAATGAAAAAAAAAATTAAACCAAATTTTGCTTAAAAAACTTAGAAAATTCAAAAATTAAATAATTTTAAAGCAAAATTTTATAAAATTTAGTTTAATTTTTTCTTTCAATTTTATCTTGACAACGGTGGCCGACTTGCCACCGAAATGTAAATTAGTATTTTTAAATTTTGGGTTTTTTGGGGGTTTTCCTCTTTTTTGTTGCAGGCGATCTACAAGTTCATAGGGTCAATAGGGCTAAGCAGGCTCATCTCGCTATACCCCGGGACCTGAACCGAAGTAGTCCCATTGTCTAAAAAATTTAAAGCAAGTAATCCTAAAGAAAACATATCAAAACATAAATCCGCCACAATACTATTAAACATATTTGTAAAAATTATATTGTCAGCTGTTAGTGATTTAAAATTTAAAAAATCTTTTGATTTATTTCATAAAAAAAAATTCTGATCTTTATATTAAAGCAGCGTATTTAAAATGTTTATCTAGGAAATATTGTGTTATTTTTGGAGAAATGGTCAAATTAACGAAAAGAAAAAGAATTGAAATATGTACTGTGAATGGACTTGGAAATAGAATGTCTGGCCAAAACGAAGTAGTTACTTTGTTGAAATTTATAATTTCTTAAAGAACAATTTTTTTTCCGACAACCTTTTCTTTGAACGAAGATGGTAATAGGTCCAGATTTAACACCCCCTGTTTCTTTTCGTGGAGATACTTAAATAAGAAGATGTTAATTAGAGAGACAGAGAATTAAAAAAATATTACAAAACACAATTAATACTAATGAAGTAATTGAAAATGTTAAACAAAAATTTATCTTGGGTACTGTCAAGCAGCCAACAGTATTCCATTTGAGCATCCAATTTGGTTGTTTTTAAAATATTTATTATCAATAAAATTAGTATTTAAAAATTTTAAAAGCGTTTTTTTGTTTTTTTTTTTTTTTTTTAATTTGATACATACACAAAAATATGTCACCGAATGTAAGAAATGTGCTGCGGGCAGAAAATTTCTTATTCTAAACACTCTAGGGTTAAAAGAACAAACAAAGTGGAAAGTTCAGGATCGCCCTAGGTGGATTACAAAAAATGCATCAAAGTGTTACTCTATTTGGAGCTGCTAGGTAAACAATAATGGTGGTTAATTTCTCCAAATACGAGTAGAAGATATAAAAATAACTAAATAAAAATAAATAAATAAATTAAAAAGCGACAGAGCTCCCTCAGCTTACTAATGGGCAAAAGAAGAAAGCTTTCTTGTATAAGTGGGTATTATTAATAAGGCAAACGGCTCTTCTGATTTGTTCTACATACAGAGTATACAGGTTAAAATGAAAAATATACTTTCTAGCTTAAATGATGATTTTGTTTTAATTTATGTTTAACTTTAAAACCAAACAATTTTGATTTTAAAAAAAACTGTTTTTTCCTCTCTTTTATGATATTTTTAAATTTTTGAATTCTGGTAATATCTCATATACATCAGGTGATTAAGATGCTTTTTTGAAAATAATTATGTGTTTTTAATAATTGTTTGGCTTTTATATTTATTCTTACCAACACTTGAAATCTGGGTTAATAATAACTTTTTTAAAAAGGTTTTGCATCAGCTTGCAATTTATACAATTATTAAATATTTATTTAAGATAATTTACACAATAAAAAATTATTGTTAAGCAAGTGGGTAACCTCTTAAAACTCAAAAGCTATCTTTAACAAATATTACGATAACACATATTATTGTTAAAATTCTTTAAAACGACAAGTATATGACGTTTTCGTAGCTGATGCAGCTATAAATATGTGTTTATGCCAATTAAGTCATTCTTAAAAGTTAAATACACACATTGCCAGATCTCTTTTTATTTCAATATTCTACATACATAGGCTTTCATACGTAACGGCTAAATATTGTCAGATGTTTTTTGTGACAAAGCATTGAACTAAATAAAACATTTGGTTGCCATTTCAATATCAATTAGAGTTCCTGTTATTTAAAAGAAATTTCTGCATTACCCTGCGGTTGGTTTCTAAATCAGTCTTAAAGATATACTTAAAAAACTACATACTAGAGTGAAGGGTACCATCGTTAGAAAAAGCATGGATTAAACGTGAAAGAGAGAATTTCGTTCTTTTAAGAAAGAAATAGTTAGTAAAAGTTGGTAAACGTTGAAAAAAGTTGGTACCAGTACTGATCCTTAGGGTAACACAGCAATAATTTGGTGAAAACTAGAAGAATGGCTATCTAAAAGTGATTTATATATGTAGATGGATCAGGAAACTGGAGAGGCAAGAACAATGTTTAGATAAAAGACCGTAGAAAAAAAGTTTACGTGATGGAATATGTGATGCCTGGTCAAAAGTCCTAGATATGTCAAAAGCAAACGATTTGGAAGTCCCATTGAGCTCAAGAAACTTGTTTCAAACCAACTTAATAAAACAAATTAAAGAATCGGCGTGTCATTTCTAATAAAATCTGAACGAGTACAGTACGTCATATTTTGTGTTTGAAAATTAAATTAAATTTTTATATTATTTTGCAGACAACCGAAAACTGAAGTAGTGGTCTATAGTTAGAAAGAAGATTTTAAGGTCTCGCACCAAATGCCCTTGTTATAAAAAAGTCGAAAGTGTCTGGTTATGAAAAGGCAAGTTTCGGAGCACATTTTTGTAAAAGATTGTTTGTATTCCATCCATTTTAGAGGATTGTTTAATATTAAAAGATAAATGAATATTTTTGACCTTTATTACAATTTCTCACATTCTGTAAAAAATAAATTAATTTATTGAAGAGGAAAACTTGACAAAAGGATAAAATTGGCAGCAAATTATTTAGCTAAGTGAACGGCTTTTCCTTAAAAAGTAAAAGCCAATTTGTCTTCAAAGGTTATGGGTAAAAAATTAGTACAAAAGTTTCGTCTGATGTTCAGATAAATTCGGAAAAACCACTAACGCTAAATTTAATCCAAAGGATGTCGGGATAACCCTTTGGGCTAGGAACTTTGGTACAAGCAATATTTCTCCATTTGGAGAAAAAATTAAAGAGGTTTGTACCCTGACAAAAGAAGGTAGTTTAAAACTAATCTGAGTTTTACTTTTAAAAGTATGTAAAATTTAGATGATTGAAGTTATGGTAAACATATTTCAGACTGAAGTTGAACCGATACTTATTTTATACAAAATAGTATATATCCCGAATAATTTTAAATGTACTGAAGAAATATTTGATTAAAAACAAATTTCATCTAGTTCTTAGTAAAAAACTGAGCGTAATGTAATATTGTAAATAGCCTCCTACAAGTTAAAAAAACAAGCTCTTTGAATCTTACCAAATGATCATCCTGTTGTCCTAAAGAGTGTTCAATAAGCTTTCTTTCCTTCATTGATATACTTTTGTGTTTAGCAGGTGTTTCTGCTCCAAAAAATTGCCAGAAAATGCACCACGCGAATCCCAGAATACCAAAGAAGTAGAAAGCTGCTGGCCATCCCCAATCGGATGCGGAGAAATACCCAGTTATTATCATGGATAACATTACGCCAGTAGGACAACCTGAAAATTATTGTGTGATCAAAAAATCTAATATACTTGTAAAATATATTTTTTTAATTTTTCCTTTATTGTTATTGTGTTGTGGATATAACTCATCTTAACTTTTAAGTAAGTAAAGGGAAATTTACGGAAAAAAATGGTCATGAGCACTGAATAGGAATATAGGCTTGTAGATACCAATAAAAGGCGAGTCTAAAGGAACCAATAACTAGAGTTGCCTCGAGACGAGACGAGACGAGATAAAGCCTTGTCTCGTCTCGTCTCGAAATTTCGAGATAATATATTTCGAGACGAGACGAGACAAGGGTCGAGACGAGACAAACGTTTGTCTCGTCTCGTCTCGATTTGTCTCGTTTGTCTCGAGTTGTTTTGGTTTATTTCAATTAAATTAATTTCAATATACAGTGCATTAGTAATGTATAGGATAATTTCAATAAAAATTAGATCGGAAGTTTTATAAAAATGCTTGGACCCGTCGACTTTTATTTTTAGGTACATGTTACACATTTTTTAAACTAATTTTTATATCTGCACAGGGCACAAGATGGTGATAAAAAAACTTATTTTTTAAATGGAACACACGTATTTTATCATTACATTATTAATTCCAATGTTTAATTTTAAAAATGTTCATTTTCATTTTTTTTACCAATTTTTAACTTTTTCCATAATAATTAAGTATACCCAAACTATCCTAAATGGCAATATTCTTATACAAACGTAACTTTCTGGGTATAGAATGTAAAGTAGGTATAGGAATTTCTAGAATTAAGTAAATATAATCCAAAACTGTAAAAATATGAGTAGGTATAGGTATTCTATTTTACATTTTAAAAAAATATTTTTGTAGCACCCTAACACTTTATGGACGTGCCCTGTCTAATTTAAAATATCGTTAAAATTTAACATACTATTTAACCATATACCTAATACTTACATAAGCACATTATCTACACATCTTATATTCAAGGCATTAAATTACTTACTCCTCGCCATCGTTGACTCACCCTGTACACTATATACCTACCTACAAACTAATTGCAAAATCTGCTGCAAGCAATATGTATTTTAAGGAGGATGCATTGTTTTCAGTTTAAATTAAAACTTTTTAAAACATAATAGCGGCAAAAAGTAACAGAAAAACATTCAAAAACAACCCTCTGCATAGGCATCAAAAAGTGCCTGTATACTTTGCCGACACACCGCATGAGTAAAAAAATATCTGGTTCATTTTAAAGCATGAGCGGTATTTAGGGAGAATATTTAACGAATCAAAAACGTAGATAAAGTTTATTAACTTAAACTTAAATATTAATTTAACAAACCGTCATTATTATTTAAAAATTTCGTATTGTCAATTTGACGTAAGTGGAAAAACCACGTTGCCTAGACGACGTGGAATTTTCGCTGTAATTTTTCCATAATACCTTCTTTGGAAAAATATGTAATGAAGTATTCAAAAATTAAAAAATTATAAAACAGGGTGATATACTTTTTAAGGTTAATTTTACTTCTTTTTAACACCCTGTATTTCTGAAACGATGCATTTCTTGACCTATGTTTATAGAAACTTTTTTGCAATCAACTGCTGTCGAATTTGTAACACTAAATCTTAAACAACCTGTATAATTCTAGAACTAGAAATATATTGTTAGTTTTGTCATTAAAATTTTGAGATGTCTCGTCTCGTCTTGTCTCAAAATATTTTATCTCGTCTCGTCTCGTCTCGAAATTCGAGACAAAATGCTCTCGAGACGAGACAAAATAACTTCGAGAGAACTCTCGTATCTCGTGTCTCGCGGCAACCCTACCAATAACCTGTACACTGACGGCTCTAAGACCAAGGTAGGCACAGGCTGGGGCATATACTCACCAACCATAAACCTGAAAATCGGATGGACAGTGGGTGCCGAACTCAGCGTGCTTCAATCCGAACTGACAGTCATAACATAGCGGCTTACGAAATTAAAAGCCGCAACATCGTAACCATACGATCTGTATTTATACAGACAGTAGGCAAGCATTATTATGAAAAGACCACTAATTACTTCGGGACTTGTACTAGAATGTCATCAAGCCTTAACTAACATCTCTTAAATATTGTGTCAACAGCCTGTATCATGGGACATGACATATCTAAAGGTAATCATACCGTCGTGACTCGCTGGCCAGGCAGCTGCGGGACCTAACTACTTTGTCCCGTCCCCACCATTAGACTGACAACATAGCGATTAAAGAAATATTAAAACACTCCCATCAACTGTTTAAAATGGGATGATACTACGAACTGCAACTTCACAAAAATAATGCTGAGCTATCCAGACAAGTCAATAGCGAAAAAAAACCTTATGATGTCCAGAAGGAACCTTCGAACACTAACGGGTGTTCTAACTGGCCACTGCGGGCTACGAGGACACCTATTCAAAGTGGGTCTAACGGAAACAGGATTATGTAGAGGCTGTGAACAAGAAGACGAGACCGTGGAACACATTCTTTGCTATTGTCCCGCCCTCACATTTAAACGGAACTAAATGCTTGGCACGAACTGGCGATTACTGGCCGAAATTAGGGAGATTCCACATAAAGACGTCGTCAACTATTTTAAATCAATAGGTTGGACGACGGTGAATCTCCCGCCTACAGGAAGCATAAAGGCCCTATGAGGTTAGGTGCGGGGATATTCCCCCCTCTAAACATTTCGATCAGATAGGCTTGTAGACAACAAAAATAAAATTGGGACTCTTCTCTTATATACGGAAAATCAATAATTTGCTATCGGCTTGGTGGTAGAAAAGCAATTTGTTATAGCCAACAATATTTGATAAAGATCTATGCGTTTTGCCATTTTACACCGTCGTCTTGTGCTCCTGGGTCTATACACTATTTGGGTAATTTTCGGAAAAGAGAGTTTAAGTAAGTTCAGCTGCATCTTAATTTGTAAATCAATTGCTATTTTAGATTTTTTTATATAAAAAAGTATATACTTTAAAATAATTTATGTAGGCTGATTTAAAATACCCACGTTTTATTGTGTATTCCGGCTTTGCTGGAAAATCTCTTTATAACTTTACCCGCTGGGAGTTGCGACTTTTTGTTGGATCCCTATCAAATATATAAACATAATATGACTTTTGGGATGAAAAGATTATATAAGCCTCATAAGTTAGTTGATTAAGTTGCTTTAAACATATATGAAGTTACCTTTAAATAACATTTTTTTTAATTTATGCAACTGTACCTGTTTTTTTATAAATTATGTATTACAAGTAGTCGTTTAACTTGTATTAACTTTATTTGAGTATCATGCAACACATGCACCGGCGACGTTTTTGGCATTAGTGCCTTTATTCTGTTGCTAGTTGTTGGAAAGAATATTTGGCTAATTGTTATAGTTCTAGCTCTATCCGTTTTTGCAAAAAAGGGGTTGCGACCCCTAACTTCAAAATTGTTTTTCTACGAAACTTTAATAAATATTTAAATAAAATTAAAGCGACATGAAATCTAATATTTAGTATTACATTTGATATT
>JAHBCN010005067.1:59638-70380 GCA_019359885.1 Listronotus oregonensis | reverse complement strand
TTTTCTTAAGAACACAAATTATTATGTTTTAAAACAGCACTTTTTTTGCTTTAAGAATAATATATCTCGGTTGCATACATTCCGTTTTTAAACATATCAGCACATTTTTCTGATTTAAAAACAAACAAAAATTTTGCGGCCAGGCCGATGAGCAAAATGTACAACTTACTTTACTTCACGTACAAGGCCTCGAGGTAGCTCTGTTGCCAATTGTTTTTTAACTTTTTAACTGGAGGAAAACTTTTTATTTTTTTTTTTTTGTAGATTGACACATTTAAAACTTAGCTTATTTATTACCAAATGAATCCAGCGATAAGCGATTAGGACGAAAGTTTTCAATTGTTAAGATTTTTGGAAAAATTGCTTCTATAGTTCTAACTTTGACATCGTTTATGTTAAATAAACTTTTTTACTTCTTTGAGCTCCACTATCGCCCATATAAACCGTGAGCATCATACTTTTTACACCCGTATAAGAAGCAATAAAACAAATTGAACAAATTTTTATTTACTATTTAAAATATAAATATATATTTAAAATATCTTTTTACGGCATTTACTTTTAATAATATATGACCTTACCAACATCATTTTATTATTATTTTTTAATGGTTTATACGTTACTGTGGTTTTAAATGTTATTTTAAACTTCTGTTATAAACTAATACCGGTTTATCTTTAATAATAATAATTTTATGTTATTTTTTAAATGTACCTGTAAAAACAATTCCATTTAGCAAAGACGTCTCCTCGGAAGGAACCCACCTGCCTAACACGCCATTAATTATTGGCAATAAAAATCCCTGAAATAGTCCTTGTACTATCCTACACGCCATTACACCATTTGCCCCAAGATACTCTGCAGAGACTGGAATCTGTAATAAAGCATAAAATGTAAATTCGTCATATACCATCGCCGTCATCCTCTTACTTTTTTTTAATCATGACTATTCATAGTTTACCAAAAATTGTTAAGGAGAGGAGACATACATTCTACGTTAAATTCACACTTTCTAAAAGCTGCTGTGGTTATAAATGTAATAAAATTATGTTTTTATCTCTTTTACAAAACCTTAAAGTAATTTTGGGTTTGGGCGTCTTGTGCAGGTTAATGCATTTAAAACTATCGCGAAAAAAGTCGGCCAATGCTCATCCGTTACATATGAGAGGCCAAGTTCTGCAGAAAAAAGAATCGTTTAATGTTGTAGGTGTTACTTTTGAAAATAACCTTAACTGGCATAAACACATTACATCCATAGCCTCAGTAGCTTCAAAAAAGCTTGGATTCCTTATTCGAACCAAAAAGTATTTTTCTCCTTCTAATCTGTATACTTTGTATGTTTTCCAGATCAGACCTTCTTTAGAATATTATTCTATTCTCTAAAAATTGCGCCACAAGGGAAAACTGTACAGATTTATTTACAGCTTTGTCCGTTCATTTACTGGACTAAAAGACTTAAATAAGCAGACATTTTTTAGAACTAAAAACACATAAAAATATACACGTCCCAATGATAGTGGTTTATATTTGCTAATACAAGCAAAGTGTGTTAGTTAATTATTAAGCTATAATTAAAATTATTATTTAATTTTAAAGTATATTTCTACCTACCAGCATTGATGCCAATGAGTTAACTGACACAGTGGCAAAAAGCAACTTTTTTGTACCAAAGTAATGTGCCAAATTTCCTGCAAAAAACTGAAGAACAGCATAACTCCAAAAAAATGAGGACAAAATGATGTTTGAATTTCCCCAGTTGTAGGTCTACAAAAACAATTTTATTATTGGTATGAAGAAAAAAAAGATTTACGGCCGAGTGATGATCGCGTTGTCAAATTGAGCAATGGTCTTAACAATTGTTAAAAGTTAACAACGGTTTAGAATGTTTAACAAAATGTCAGATTTTGACAGGTTGCCTACTAAAATCATTGAATAACACGGACAATGACATTTTGTTAAACATTCTAAACCGTTGTTAACTTTTAACAATTGTTAAGTCCATTGCTAAATTTAACAACACGATCATCACTCGGCCGTTAGTTTATTGAACAAAATTTCAAAAGTCTTGTGAATGTTGGTTAATAAAATGTAAACTCTATACTTACTGGCACATTCGGATTACTTGATGTATTATTTGTGGTCATAGCCACAATACCCACTGACAGACATATTCTCAGATTAAAAAGGATCACCATCCCAAAAAAAAGAAGTGCCACTTGTACATATCGAGCCTTTACAAACGTCTCTGCAATAAATTGTGAGTTTTTATGAATACTTGACTATTTGAATAAATGAGGTTTAAAAGTTTGTGTTTGTTTTTATAATAATCTATTTTTATTTTAAATATCCATACAAGAAAACAAAATTTAGGCATGTTTAAAATTGGTATGGTTTTTTTTTTAAGTATGTATTCGTTGGGTTCCCATTAAGATGGGATTGCTTTGTTTCTGGTCTCAGAGTATAAATATGTGCTTTTACAGAAAGTATTAAACCTAACAAATTCGCAGATCGCCTGAAACAAAATAAAGGTGAAGCCCGAAAAACTAAAATACCCATCAACGTTTCGGTAATAAGTCTATAACCATTTTTTAGCATAAACTTTTTACTGAAATTTGGAAAAAAAAAAAAAAATATATATATATATATATATAATATATATATATATATATATATATATATATATATATATATATATATATATATTATTATTTTTTTTATAATAAAATATTAATTCTTGAAACCTAAAAGTAACTTAAAAAATAATATTGACATTTGGCTCATGGGCTCCGGTTGGGAAATTATAAAAGCAAAATTAAAATTTCAAAAAATTAGGTTGGTTGCCATAATATTTAAAAAAGATATTTTAAATTTAATTTAAATTTGATATGCAAACTTTAAAATAGAAATTGAAAAAAGAATTAAAAAAGTCAATTTTGAGTGATTTTTTTTTAGTTATTTTACGAATCTCAACTTTTTGCCTAATGATAAATTTGCTAACCATAAAGTGACCAATCGATTTGATAATTTATAATTTTTGTATGTTCTTTTACACTTAAAACGAGAAAATTAAAAAATTAACGTTCCGCAGATACTCATACGACCGAGTGATGATCGCGTTGTTAAATTTAGCAATGGACTTAGCGATTGTTAAAAGTTAACAACGGTTTAGAATGTTTAACAAAACGTCATTGTCAGTGTTATTCAATGATTTTAGTAGGCAACCTGTCAAAATCTGACATTTTGTTAAACATTCTAAACCGTTGTCAACTTTTAACAATTGCTAAGCCCATTGCCGCAAGTGTGTATATCTTAAAACACACATTTAATAAATTAAGCATATATTGATACATAAATGATATAGCAGATTTTATACCAATTGTATTTTATAACACAAGTGGGCTTCGAAACAAATGCAACAAATTATTGTAAAGTGTCATATTTGATAATGTTTCATCAGAATTATTTTACGTCAATTTGTTTAAACTAAAAAACAGGTTTACCGACTGCGAAATCTTAATTTTTTGTTTTAAATGTAGAAAGAAGTTTAAAAATTATAAATTATAAAATTACTTAGACACTTAAAAGTAAGAAAACTTATTATAAAGCAATAAGTTAATTGAAAAAAAAATCCAATAAATGTTTTTTTATTTATTTATTTTTTTTATTTTTATTTCAACGTTTGCACATCGGCTTTAAATTAAAGTTTAAATAGCCAAAAATTTGAACATAACGTATATGTTTTTTTTTTATTTTTAAAATTATTAAAAAAAAATATTTCTTTACCGATATAAACAAAACTTGGTAGAGCTGTTATTCTAACAAAACCTCATTATTATGCCCATATAACAAGCTTTTCCGATCTCTGGTTTACCCGGAAAGGACTAAAAATTTAGATTTTTAAATGGAGCATCATGTTTATTTTTTACTTTTTTCATTTTAAAGATAATTTTACGTCCGAATCCACCATTGGTAAATCGAATTTTGTCTAGATTTTATTTTTAAATTATATTTTAATATTTCATCTAGAGCGTCATGATAATGATAAAATCACTTTAAATACTTTGCCCTTTTAAATAAAATATAAACTTAATTTTATCCTTTTGAAAATTTTTGACAGAGGCTCTAAACTTCAAATTTTAGTATATTTGCCATAGCTCAAAAACAGAAATAAAAACATATCACTTTTATACAATTTTTAAAAGCAGCATTTTAAAGCGATCCAACGATGTTAAAAGGGCTAAAATTTTATTTTATTTAAAGAATTAATATAAATATTTAACGTTTTCAGTACACCAAACAACGTATTGTCCGATATTTATTACAACTATTCTAAGTGAATAAAGTTTTACCCATTAAAGAGAGGGAGTTGCTGGGGGTTGCTGGAGCAAAATGTAAGGGTGATGGGTAAATTCTGACTTTATGTTTTTTTATTACATCAAAAAACGTATTTTCAGATATTTATTTTAAATCTTCTAATAAAATAAAATTTTTGCCCTTAGGGTGGTTTCTGGGTGATGCTAGGGGTTGCTGGGGTTGCCAGGGTTAAATTTAAGGGTTATGGGTAAATTCTAACTTCATATTCGTTTTTACAACATCAAAAAACGTATTGTCAGATATGTATTATATCTTTTTCAAATGAATAAAATTTTGACCCTTCGGGAGGGGGGGTGCTGGGGTTGCTGGGCAAAATCTAAGGGTGATGGGTAAATTTTGACTTCGGATTCGTTTTTAGCGCACCGAAAAACATACCGAAAGGTACTTCACATATCTAGTTATAACAATGACGAAAAGAAAGATTTGGTTCGAATTTCTTAGTTCTATTGCAAACGTTCCACAAATGTGTCCTGCCAAGTAACAGAATCCTTAGGGCTAGGAAAGAAATCTTTGAATCATTCTTTTTGCTTTAAAATTCCCAATTCGGCCCAGAGTTACTGCTAGGTTCCTAAAATTTGTGGGCAACGACTGGAACATGGATGTTTGTAAAATGGCGGGTGTTTCTTCCCGTAAAAAATTATAAATAATGCAGCATGTAAGGATAATTTCGTCAATAGTTTTAGGTTAAACGAAAATCGAATTTATTAAAAACAATTATCTTAACAACCCAAAACTGTTTTCCATAGTCCTCCGTGCTCTGCAATATCTGTAGTTATAGATTTTTTTCGTCACATCTATTTTGCTTGCTTTGTAAATATGATCTTATTAAACTGGTGGTAAGTTTGAACGTTTTATTACCCAATACTGCTTAAGACAGAATGCTACCTGTGCCTGATATTGCATCTGAACTACAACTTTTTTCTTTTTTTTTTTCTGGCTTATTTAGTTTGCGGACGGATTAGCTCTGACACAATAATAGCAATTTTTTTAACTTCCTGTAAGATAAAGGCTAAACAATATTATTTTTGGATAGCTTTAACCTTAAACTAAAAAAATTATTCTTAATTGACATCAATAAAATCAAGTATTTACGAGAAATAAAATATTATGGTTGGTTTTTTAATTATACAGGGTGGTTGGTAATTAAATGTAAATATTTAAGGAGGCGATTTTTCAGTCCATTTTAAGAAAAAAAAAACGTTATATGAACGTATGTCCTAAACGTCTTAACTTTTAAGATACAGGGTGGTAAAATTTTTAAAAATAAATAATTTATTATTAATACCTTTAATATCACCTTAGATATTTTTATGAAATTTGACATAAATGTATTATAACTTAAGAAGCATTTGTTAGTGTATGGAATTTGACCTGCCTATTCTGGCAGACATTGATGGTACGCCACTGATTTTTCTTAAAATAAAAAATATTTTTGAAATCCTCAAATATTTCTAAGTTAAGTTGATTACTTAATTTTTTTAATCCGATGCACGGTTTTCGCTTAAAAAAATAAAAACTGTTTCTCTGCATGATCACAACTATATCGGTAAAGAATATCAAAATGCCATGCAGAGAAATATTTACATTTAATTTTTCTAGGTAAAAACCGTGCGTCAAACCAAAAAAAATTAAGAGATTAAATCTGCTTTTAACTTTTTTAGTCCGACTTACGGTTTTCACCTGGAAAAATTAAATTTAGATATTTCTCTGCATGGCATTTTGATATTCTTTACTGATATAGTTGTGATCATGCAAAGAAGCGGTTTTTATTTTTTTATGCGAAAACCGTGCATCGGATTAAAAAAATTAAGTAATTAACTTTACTTAGAAATTATTGGGGATTTTAAAAATAATTTTTATTTTAAGAAAAATCAGTGGCGTACCATCAATGTCTGCCAAAATAGGCAGGTCAAATTCTTTACGAACGCAAGGGTAGAAATAAAAAAAATGTGGGACACTAAAAAATGCTTCTTGATACATAGTATGTGTATGCCAAATTTCAATAAAATATCTAAAGTGGTATTACAGATATTAATAATAAAGATTTATTTTTGGAAAATTTTACCACCCTGTATCTCAAAAGTTAAGACGTTTAGGACATACGTTTATATGAAGTTTTCTTCTTAAAATGGACTGGAAAATTACCTTCTTAAATATTGACATTTAGTTGGAAAACACCCTGTATTATTAAAAAAACTTTACCAACAATAATATTTTATTTCTCGTAAATAGTTGATTTTATCGATTTCAATCAGGAATACCTTTTTTTAGTTTAAGCTTAAAGCTATTTAAAAATAATTTTGTTGAGCCTTTATCATACAGGGTGTTAAAAAATTGCTATTATTGTGTCAGAGCTAGTCCGTCCCTAGCAAACTAAATAAGCCAAATTTGATTTAATGGGTTCTTTTTAAGAAGACTTATCTGGTAACCTTTATTAAAAACATTAAATTACACCTAGTATTTTAAAAGTTAAAAAAAAATTAGGAGCGTCCGTTATGTACCTGTATCTTGGTAAGGGAGGGTCGTAGGAAAAAAGTTTATGAGAACTTGTCATAATATTTTTAGGTTTTCTATCAGATTCCGATATATTGCCCACATATTCTGAGACACCCTGTCTAGGGACTGTGACCAACCGTATTCAGTTAGTTATATAGTAGTAGGAATAGAGTTACGATCGAAATAATTTAAGATATTGTAAAGTGGTAAATAAAGTGTTGCTAAGTTTTTTAGTGTTTGAATTGTCCGACCCACATACGGAAAAGTAGTAAACCGTAACAATATCATAAAAATCGTATTATAGGTTATTACTAAAACCATTTAAAAGACGTCATTATAAAAAACAAAACAAGTCAGTACAAAAATATTTATTGTCTTTAAGGAACTCTAATTATTGCTAAAGATTGGGCTATTTTAAGTTGTGTAAAAACATCGGAAACATTAATGTTGATGAAATCAAAATGTGTACTTGTATTGTGTATTCATAATGCATTAATAAAATAGGATATTTAATTCCTCTTATATTTTTATAGAATATTACTATGAGATATGTAAATTAGGTTAAAGTTTTACGCAATTTAATTCAACAAACTTAGGAGTTGTTAACACAGGATTAATGATGCTTATTTTAAAGTGGTTTTTCTAAGTGTACTATTATATTTTAATTTGGATAACAGCAGAAAATAGGTTAAAATAAATATATATTTACGCGTTTCTTATCACATTTTTTTTATTAGATAGCAGAATTTTAAATCCTGCTGGTTTTTCGGAAATTAAAAATGTATATTATTTTTTCTAAATTGCGCTACTTAAAAAAACGATAAATATCGCCTTATACGATTCTCTTTAGGTGGTAATTTTATTGAAGAGACTTTGTTAATGAGATTTTTTAAATTAATTAACAAATCTCGATAATAATATCTGATATAAATTTAAGAAGAAATTAAATATTCTATTTTATTAATGTATCCTGAATACACGTAAGTACATATTCACACTTTAATTTTATCATCATTAATGTTTTCGATGTTTTTACACAACTTAAAATAGCCCACTCTTTAGCAATAATAGAGTACCTAAAAAACAATATTTTTTTTAATTGACTTGTTTTGTTTGTTTATAATAAAGTAGTTTAAAAGATTTTAGTAATATCTTATAATACGACTTTTATGATATTGTTACGGTTTGCTGCTCTTTTGTTTGTGGGTCGGACAATTCAAACCATTTATTCACTACTTTACAATGTCACAACTTTTTTTAATCGTAACTCTACCACTACTTTTTTATAACTAATTAAATACAGTTGGCCACGGTCCCTATACAGAGTGTCCCAAAAGTAATGGGACACAGAGCAACAGTAGATTCCTTAGGTCAAAATAATGCAATTAACGTAAACTTATCCTAAAGTTGATAACAACTAAGAAACAGGGTGTCAAACGTCTAATTTTGTTTTCGTTTTTTCTTAATAATTTCTTCACTAAAAGACATTGCGGTACAAAATTGGGGATTTGGGGGTTCTATAAGACAAGTAATTCACTTGTTTTAGAAGGCATATTTTTAAGCTTATTGGTAGTATATTGACTTGTTTATTTAAAAAGAAGTTACTATAATTCCCGCTGCGTTAAAAATGTATACCTCATTTAGGCTTCTAGAAGCAACTGTTTTCGAGATAAACGCACTTTAAAGGACCTGGCAATTTTCCTATGGAATATGGGTTTTGGCCAATTGTTTTCAAACTTTGCAAAAAATAGTTTACAACACGCTGATCAAAGGTCTCCCCGGGCACAAAACCAAAAAACCCTTTAACCCCCCCAAAATCACCCTCAAAAGTCTTCAAATCCCCAGTGACCCTTAAGGCTGATTTTGGGGTGGGTAAGAGGGGTTATTGGAATTTGTACCCGTGGAGACTTTTGATCAGCGTGTTAAAAACTATTACTTTGCAAAGTTTATAAACAATTGGCCGAAACCCATTTTCTATAGGAAAATTGCGGGATCTTTTAAAGTGCGGTTATCTCAAAAAACGTTGCTCTCAAAGACCTAAATGGGGTATACATTTTTAACGCAGCGGGAATTATAGTTACTTCTTTTTTAATAAACAGGTCAATATACTAAGCTTAAAAAAAGTTATGCCATCTAAAACAAGTGGGGTAGGCCGTAGCTGGCGCCCTCCACTAGCAACATTAAAAGTATGGACGATTTGAATTTCTCGCCTCAAAGAACTCCCAAATCCTTAACTTTGTACCGCTATGTCTTTTAGTGAAGAAATTATTACGAAAAAACGAAATTAAAATTAAAAGTTTGACACCATGCATCTTGGTTATTATCAACTTTGGGATAAGGCAAGTTTACGTGATTTGCATTATTTCGACATAATGAAGCTGCTGTTGCTCTGTGTCCCATTACTTCTGGGACACCCTGTATATCTATCTTAATGTATTTATAATATTTCAGAAACATTACCAAGAATATTTCTACTATGACTTGTAAAATACTGAAATATTCTTAAAAAATTATTTAAGAGTGGTACCATACAGCTATTTATATTGACATATCATAACACTACCACCCTCTAAAACCTGATGGCCCCTATCAGCTAACTATGCTTGAATCAGTTTTGGAGATAACCTTTTTTTTAATTAGGCTTTACAACCAAATAAGCTCAATATTTCGTTTTCATTTGATCACTGGATACGTTTATGTTTTCTCTTGTTATGTCATTATTTTTTGCTTAATCCTAAATCTCCTTTTTTATTTTATTTAGTTAGTTGTCCAAATATAAAGTCTCACCCTCAGATGGCATGGCAGAGCCTAGACTTTGCCATGCCATCTAAGGGTGTTGTCCTGGTTTCCTGATACCCATGATATCGCAGACTTCTGAAAATATGGCTGCTTCAAAACTTCCTTGATTAGAGAAAAACTCTGATGATACGCTATATTAATTAAAACCTTATTTACTAATACTTGTGCGACAGTTGCAGCTTACTGGTTAGGAAAAGCAAATGCTTCAGGCCATTTGCTAACATCTTTCTTGGTCACCAACACTACTGATACCCACCACGGCCTACTGAACTTCTCAATAACACCTTCCCGAAGCAATTTATTGATATGCCTCTCAATTATTTCTTGTTTTGCAACTGGTAGTCGCTGTGCTGGTTGTCTTATAGGATGAGCTTGTCCCCTGTTAATTCGGTGTTTTACCAAATTTGTTCTTTCGGTCGATCACCGGATTTAAATGTATTGCCTTCTTTTAAAATAAAATTCTAAGCCTTTTTTATTTCCTGCTTCCAAGACTGTTGTAAGGTTTTAAGCACTTTTTGCTCATCTAACTTACCTATAACTTAAGCCATTAAGTATCACATTTTAGTGTTCGTTAAACAGGTTTAAAAATTCCATTACCATCACTTCACCTCTATTAATTTTGGTTGCAGTGTGAGGTATATTTGCAACTTGTAAAGAAATGCTTTTATAAGCTTGAACAAAACTTTACCCAATCCAGTAATTTGATTTGTTTTTTGGTAATGGTTGCACATGTTCAACACAGCGCCCAAGATATGTCTGCAATTTTTTAAAAACGGAGATTTCATACACTTTCAACGGCCATTACTTTCATATCTCAAATATCCTTTTCTTTTGCAAAAACAAGTTCTTCATTTCAAATTATTTCAAGCCTTTGTACCTTTATTTTAAAATTGTCAAATCCATTCTGCACCTTATTCAATTCATCCTGTACATTCAATTCATTCTGTTTCGCAGGTCTCACATTTACTCACGTTTTATTAAACGTCATCTACAACCTGACGCAAACTAGACTGCTCTATTTTTTATGGCCTTTTAAATTAATTTTTTATTTAGCTTCTGTTGATATCCATCGT
>JAHBCN010005067.1:0-58540 GCA_019359885.1 Listronotus oregonensis | reverse complement strand
TTTAAAATATAATACAAAAATTGTGATACTCTATCATCGAAATAAAATCTACTTTCTTAATTTTTATCACATAAATACTTTTATCTGATATTTTGTTCTTTATTGATTTTAAACATCTGTTCATTTAATTTAAATTTATTGTAATTATCGACTTCCTTTAGCACTCCTGGGCAAATAATACTGAAGAGACATTTTTATTTAAAAATGAATTACAATCATTATTTTTAATTGCGATTAAAAGCTGAAAAAATCATTTGCATTTTACGTTTAAGCCGGTCAAACACAGCATTTGTTTTGCAAAATAATGAGGTTTTGATTTTTTAATTTCTCATCATTATCCCCAAATAATCCTACCAGGACTCTTTAATATTATCTGAAACATTACTTGCATAGCGGCATAAAGAAAGCTAACTTGCTACACTAGGGTTTGGTTTCATATCTTTCTTTCATTACCTTATTATAACAAAAGGCTTAAAATCAGAGCTGGGACGGATCCTTCAAAAAAGGAATAAATTCACGAATCTGGATCCTCGTAAAGGAATCGAATTACCAATACGAATCACGATTCCTCTTTTAAGAAAAAAAGGAATCAAACCCAGGGAATCGATTCCTATTTATCGGATCTTGAATCCGGATCATCTTAAGTTTTTATACCTACAAATGGTAACTACGGTACGAATGATACTACATAATCCAGATGATTAATCAAGCGTCAAAAATTTGAGCACGGAGCCCGAGCCCGAGCCGCGATATATAATTTTAGCCTTATTTTGAAGTGCTGTAACCCTTAGCCAAATGAGCTTTTTAGTAAATATTCTTCAAATTTGTATAAATAAAAATGTATTAAAATTTTAAATTCATTTTTGGATGACATCCCGAACAGAAATAATTAAATGTCCCATTTAAAAGTCCCTTAGGGTTTTCTCAAGGATAACAAAAATTATGAAGATCGAGCAATCAGAATTTTTAGCATAAATGCAAGTAAAATGTTGCTCCTTTTTGAATACTACACTCTACTCTATGGTTACCAAAATATGTTTCATTTAAATGTTGTTTTTTCGGACCTAACAAAAAACATATTTTAGTTTAAAATCACGCAGATTTTGGCATTTATAAACCAATTTGCCCCAGATTTGGGATATAAAGATTTTAGGAGGGCTAGGTCAAAATTTAGAAATTACGAATCATAGGTGAAAATTTAGAAAATTGAAATGGCGTATTTAAAATGGCGGATTTTGGCATTCGTCTCAAATTAGAAATATAGGGAATTGATTCCGTTTTAAAATCGTATTCTTTTCAAAAGGAATCCGGATCATTTAAAAAATATATAACGAATTTGGATTACAGATCCTATTTTTAAAAAGTAATCGATTCCAGCCCTCGGATCCCTAAAAAGGAATCGATTCCTGGATTTAATTTTAAAAGGATTCGATTCTCACTCAGCTCTGCTAGAAATATAATAAATTACCGAAAAAGTTGTCTAGAATTTTTAAAAAACTTGCATAAATTTGCCATCAAATTAAAAATGTAGCAATACAATAAATGTGGCGACTCTAGGCACACGCGTTTGCATTGTATCGCCATATGTGTTTTGGTCCGACGTCAAAGTTTAAAGGACAGACATGAACGGTACACGCCAAAACTATTTTTTTAAAATAGGTATTTAGCAAATGGTTCCCAACTAGACAATGGAAGAGAGAAACAGTTACCGTGTTTTTATTTTAAAATAAATATTATGCATATTTCTGCAACATTAAAAATAAATTAATAAAATTTGGGCCGTCTTGTGTCCGTTTTATTCTGAAATTATTAATATTCCTAACAACCTCCGATTTCTATAATGTGGATTACAAACAATTTGGTCGGTCAAGGTTTTAATTCTGTTGTTGCAAATCCGTCAATGTCACCAATTGGTCAATATAGTTAATCTTATATTTAAGAAAGTAAGAAACTGGAACCATTAAATTCAACCAACATTTTTGTATTTAAGCAATTAAATAAACCTAAAGTTGTTAAAACAGGAATAATGATGTTGATACTATAAGTATTTTTTTACATCGAACCTGACAGTTAATTTTATTCGAATTATTTTATGTGTTCAGATATTTAAACAATTAATTCGAGTATTCCAATTAATTAAAAGATTTCAATAATTCGAATATTCGATTTAAAATTCAAATTAAATAATTCGTAATCGGTTCACTTTGAATCATTCGAAAATTTAAATATTCGGACACCCCTACTTTAAAGTGGTTTTCTATAGTCGTTTAGTTTCCCTTTTAATTCACAGTAACCTACCAATAGCAAAAATGGTCGTGTGACCATCTATTTCGTAACATATAAACTCTTAATTCCAAAGTATTAAAAACAAAATTCTTGGATTAATATTTTTTACCAAAATTTTGGGCAATAAATTTAAAGCAACCATCAAAATTCACATATTTTAGTATTTCTTATTGTTACCTCTTATCATGTATAAATTAAAAATTTAGATGAGTATTTTTATTACTTTGTTAAGCATTTTTTTAATTTCTAATTACTCTTTTGGGATTTTATGCATTTTGAAGTATATTTCTTAATACATTCAAAAATCGTTAATTTTATTTTTGATATTTTTATGTTTATTATATATTTTAAGCAAAAGATAAAAAAAGTATTTAAAAAGTGCTTAAAAATCTTATTTTAAGTATTCTAAAAATATTTTTTTAAAATTTATTAGAAGCCACTTTTTAGACCAACTATCAAGTAACAGTTGCATACTTGTTAGGGCTATATCAGTTTGGTGTGATTCAGACCAAATTTTACGACCTAGTTTTCATGGAATTTTATTTATTTTTATTAAACTATTAAATAACTCCTAAATGTCGTTACTGACATGTAAAGTATTAATCAACTTTAAATTTTATAATAAAATTAAAAATTAAACTTATAACAAAGCAATAAAGGTTATACCTTCCCAAAACATGTGTAGGTATTTATAGAGAAAATGTTGAAATTGTAAAAATGTGGTCATGACCAACTAAGACATTGCGGTTGACCCACAAGTATCAGAAGAAATGCGAGATGAGAAGAAGCAATAACCTAAATTAAAAATAAACTATTTACATAAAAAACATACTATTTAACAAAAACTATTTAGTAATGTTTAAATTGTTTAAGAAGTGTACTTGAGGCGATTAGTTTTAAAAGCGGCTCAATCCATCTTAAAAATTTTACAAAAGACACACAAAACTAGCCAGAACTTTAAATTGAGTCGGTTTTAAGTTAAAACCACAAGTTTAAATGCATTTTTATACTAAATTAAGTCGCATTTGGTCAAAACAAGTTTGCTAGTAGATGTAATGCATTGAGAAATTGTGAAAATGAAGATTGTTTTTTGCCAAAAATGTGGATCGAGCCGGTTTTAAAACTAATTGCCTCACTTTATCTACGCTTGAAACAAATTGCTTTTATCTTTACAAAGATAAAAATAAATTAATTTTTTTATTGTTTGGACAAAACAATGAAACTTAAAGCCCAAGTACCGCTATGATAGTACCTTGGGGGTAGCTACTTAAGAAATAATTAAACAAACGAACTATAAATGTTGAGAACTTCTCCAAATGGAGTGTGAGGGATAATGCTTTTTTGTTCTATTAAAAGCTGCTAGGATAAACAACTTTTTCTAACCTACAAGTTAGAACGTTTCAGCTTTACCTAAAGATAATTTTTCATATTTTCACTGAACTACATTTTATTCCTTTGAAATGTTGCCAATAAACCCTTCAAATGATGTACTACAATCTCTATTAGCATATATATTAATGCTTATCAAAGCAGGCGTATTAAAGCTATCAAAAGATTGCATCAGACAATTTCTTACTAATTATTATTGTTCTTTATACAAAAAAAACAACCAATGCGATTTTTTTGTTTTTAAAAAATGTAACCTAGTCTTTGTAAAATAGAATTAATAATAATAGTCCAGTAAATAAAGGCACAAACCTGTACATAAATCTGTACAGTTTTTTCTTGTGGCGCAATTCTTAGGTCTTTGGGGATGCTTTTGAGCGAAAAAAAGTTTATCAACAATAACAGGTGGGAAAGGGCTGAAAATGGCCTCTTAAGGACCGAAAAATGGGTTTCCCGCTAAAATCTGCCACAATTAGCAAACTGGAGAATTTTTGTTAAGACAAAAATGAAGATGGCCTTATAATCTACAAAAATGGTTGCTATAATTTTTTTCGAAAAATCGATAGTTTTCGAGATAACGGGACCCAAAAGTCTCCTTATTTTAGCTGCCGCTCTACCGCTAGAATGCCGCTATTTTCATGAATTCACTTATAAGCGGGCGGACGAATTGTTCCATTACTCGGGCAGTAATATACATTTTATAATAATTCAAAGTTCATCGGAATGGGAAAACCCGTACCTGTAATTGCATATGAGTTTGGGTCCATTCTGATTTTTCTAGAATATTTAAAAAGCGGTCAAAGTTTTTTTTACAATATTTGGAGAGTATCTCATTAATTTATTGATATTTATTAAAAAAATGGTTTGTTCTAAGCATTTCTTATTTTATAATGAGACCTTAGCAAGTGTTCAATGATCCCAGAAAATTTCCTTCACCATCTTTCTTGCGTTTTGATAAAAATTGTTTTGCCCATCTGCATTTTTAGCCGTTTCCGGAGTTCTAGAAAATCTGTATGTTATGGATTTTTCGACGCCCGTTTTTGCAAAAAATATTAGTGGACCATTTTTGTAGATTTCGAGGTGATTTTCATTTTTTGTTTGAACAAAAATTCTCTTATTCGCATATTTTCGCAGATATTCGCAGAAAACTCATTTTTGGGGACTTTGGGGGGGCCATTTTCAGCGGGTTCCCACGTCGGAATCGTGATAAACTTTTTCTCGCTCGAAAGCATCCGCAAAGATCTAAGAATTTCGCCACAAATGAAAACTGAACAGATTTATTTATAGCTTTGGGTACTTTTAGGTCTTCGGTTACTGGACTATAACTAGAATTATAAGATATAATAGTAAACCATTTTATATTCAATTACCTAATATGCAAGTATAAAAAATATTTTTTATTTTAAAATTATTGGTAATTATTGGAAAACTTACCTTTTTCTGATGCTGCTTCTATATCAAGTTTTTCGTTAGTCTTGTATGCCATTTTAAAAACTTGGAGACATAAACACTGGAAGTAATTTTTTCACCTTTTAAAACGTTAATTAAAATTACCTTTAATAATACATTTTCATGGTATTTTAAAATTTGGATTTAAAAAAATAAAACGACAAATGGTTTTATTATTCCATTTTGATTCTGAAACAAAGATGTAATTGTCTTTTTTACTTTTATGAACGATTAACAGGAAAGACCAGCGCACAATAACACAATGTAACCGACCATAACACATAAAATCGATTTTGTTTTATATTTTTTCACGAAAATAGGATCGTTAGTATTAATAATATCGCATACGAACTGTTCTTAAGATGTACCTACTAAGAAAATTCAATTTACTATCAAGGTCATTGCCTAGAACAAAATACCAAAGACATGCAACTTAAAGAGATGTTTGTGGTACTGTTTTTAAACTTGTTTCTTTAATTATTAGTCCGTAATAAAATCTTATCTTTGAAGAGTTTAAAATATCTTATCAAGTTTGTCTGTTATTAGGAAAAAAAATATGTTGCAGACACAAAAATATTATTAAAAAGTAACTTTTGTTAAAAAAAAAGATTATGGTAATTTTTCCTAGAGCAATATGGGTAAAAAAATTTTGATTATAATTTGAATTTTCTAAAATACCGTAAGGGCCCCCGCGCACTAGGAACTTTTTCGAAGCAACTATTTAGTTGCCTTGAAGAAATTCAAATGAAGAACACGGTATTGAATGCGGCCCCGCGCACAGTCGACTTTTTAGTATTGCCGCAACTAAATAATTGCGTCCTGACCTATTCCAAGGGTGAGTAAACAGTTGCCGGCAGAAATAGACCACCTGGGTTTCTGTCTAACCGCGCGCACTGTCAATTATTCAGTTGCTTGACGGCACATGTTCAAAGCGCTTTCATTAATTTTTGCAATAAATAATTTAAACTATTAGCACCTAGTATTATTATTTTCTTTACATTAAAGTCACCACCAATTTTTCTTGGGGTGCAGAGCTGGGACGAATCTTTCAGAAAAGAAATCGATTTACGGATCCGGATTCTCGTAAAGTATTTGAATCACCAATACGAATCACGTTTTCACGGAAAAAAGGAATTGAATCCAGGGAATGGATTCCTATTTTTCAGATCACAAATTTTGGCATTTATAAACCGATTTGTCTCAAATATGAAATATAAGGAAGCGATTCCCTTTTGGAATCGGATCCTTTTATATAGAAATCGATTCCGGATCATTTTAAAATTATATAATTTATATATATTTTTAAAAAGTATTCGATTCCAGCCTTCGGATCCTTAAAAAAGAATCGATTCCTGGATTCGATACCAAAAGGATCCAGTAGTTAATCTTATGTTTCTATTCTTATTCGAAAGTAATTAAATACCTTAAAGAAAGGTTCTTTTATTTTATTAAACAGCTTATAAAATTGCTCATCAGAAAGTCTGGAACCAATTATTGGATGTACCCTAAAAATTTTGTTCCTTTGCTTGTTTTTGCAACGTCTCAAAGTGAGCGAAAAACAGAGCAAGTAGCTTCTACGAAATCCATTGACTAAGCTGAGAAGCAACTATTTAGTCGCCAGTGCGCGATGGCGGAATACTCACGAGTGACTAAATTATTTAGTTGCCGGTGATTAAAGTTGCCAGTGCGCGGGGGCCCTAAATGTGGATGACTTTAGCTGTTGGGCTGGCCACAAATTTTTCAACGTGACTTAAAAAATATCTATTGCAGTTTATGGCAATACATTCACGGAATATTGAAGATGCATGTTATTAGCATTCATTTTATATCCTATTTAATCACACATTTCTTTTGCATTATTTAGTTTACCAAAACATAATTAGAAATTGAACAATTTTATTTGCTTTAAAATCTTTAAGTTTTTAAGTTGGGGACTGTTGGGATCTATAAAAGTTATTTAAGAAGCTTTTCCTGTATTTGATCTGACTTTGGAAACCTGTTTTTGTTGTGTAGATCATTATCGAATAACCCGAAAACTTATCTGATTCTAGCAGTTATAAAAACCCATCCCGACGTGTAACATATACTATTGGCAGGATTATTTTAACCTTTTTAATGCAAATTTAACTTAGAATATAATGCTAAAAATTAAGTCAATTTTTTTAAAATTATTCATAGTGCAACAAAAATAATGAATGAAAACTTAGTTAATCCTATAATTTAATTTAAAGTTCTTTAGGGAAAAATGAACAATTGGGGGCCTTGTTTTGTGAAATTAAAAGATATTTAAAATAATTTTAAAATGCTTAAAAACACATGACAACAGAGACCTGTTGCCCCCAGACTCAAAATAACACACCACGAAAGCTTGAGACCGAAATACCTAGGTTTACTAAGTATACCTTAAGTAAATTAATAGGCGATTTATTATTAATTTGTCACTAAGGATCTTAAGGGTTATGGAAAAAAATACCTATATAGGAAGCAGGTTTTAGGGTAAGACTCTCTAGAAATAAAGAACAAAAAATGTGGGAAATTTGAAGCTTTTCTCATGTCATTGGATTGGAAAAATACTTACTGGAACAAAAGATAATTTATGCTGTCTAAAGGCTGCTGTGACTAAAGATGTTATGTATTTATGTCATTAGAGATCAAATTTAATGTACACAACCACAAGTTTAAATAATTATTTATTCTACAGAGTTTTTTACGCAAGGAAACATTACTTTATTATTTAGGCGTATTTTACAAAAAAAACATATCTGTGTAAAAAATTAAAAACAAATTTAAATAAAACATATAATTTTATACTTTACCCAAACAATATTTTTTAAAATATCTTAAAAATTAATTTATAAATTCCCGAATTTTTAGTGCCACAATATTAGAGCTCCGATTTATCACATTTATTTATTCGCAAACTTTATATTTCTCATAATAACCAGGATTCCAATCTTTGTTTTTTAAATATACATATAGTGATTATATAGAAATAACGAATATATTAGGTTGCGGTTTTAGGGATTCTGATTCCATAGTCGTACAAAGTGCTTAGGTTTTTTTTAGTTTTTTTTCAGTTAACAAATGTAAAATGCCTACCTACCCGATTAAGCGACTAATCAAAAACAGTGGATTATTTGCCATAATTAATAACTTTTTTTGATAATGTCTCACCCTTAGCTATGATATGCCATTAAATAAAAATTTTAAAGAAATATTGTTTTCCTAAAACATCGGTATGGGCAATCGTATTTAAAAACATGTTTGGTACTTTTGCTTAAACCAAAACTACAGCACGAATTTTATAAGCCTTCTCTATATTCAAAACATCAAATCACTTATGATAATTAAACAAACTAACGCCAGAGAAATTTATTTTTGCATTATCTTAGAAAAATGTTTGTATGCATTAAAAGTAATTTATTTTTTCAAATATTTTATATTGTTAAAGTGATAAGGATAATAATATAATCTTTAATAAAACAACAAATCTAAAAGCCAGTTTTTTTTGTATTTTTTTTATATTAAGATTTTAAATACGGTACTTCTCTAATTTCTTTGAACTAGCATTGGGGAAACCATAAATCCTCCGCCTCGTTCTTTGTATTTAATAGGTTAAAAGGAGCTAAAGCAACTAACTTTAAATTTAGATAAGTTCCTTAATTAAAATTTGAATATTAAAAAAAAATCATAAAAACTGTCTTTTAGATTTGTCCTTGAATTTTATTTTAGATTACATCATTATCATTGTTTCCTTAACAATATAAAATATTTAAAAAGATTCATTAATTTTATTGCATACACACGTCTCTCTAAGATAATGCAAATCTGTATTTGTCTGTGTTTTGTTTGTTTATTATCGTAAGTGATTTAAAGTTGTGTTATCTACCGTTGCCTTTAAGAAAACATGAAAGAGGCTTATAAAAAATTCTGGCTGTATTAAATTTAATAATAAATATTTTTTAAACTAATATCAATGTTAAAACTACTTTTGAATAAAGCAAAAGTACCAAAAATATTTTTAAATACGATTGACCATACCTACTTTTTAGGAAAACAATATTACCTTTAAAATTTTATTAATATATTATATATTAATAAATAATATATTAAATATATATATATATATATATATTATATATATATATATATATATATATATATATATATATATATATATATATATATATATATATATATATATATATATATATATATATATATATATATATATATATATATATATATATATATATATATATATCCTTGTTATGTCATAATCAAACTACTGGTTACCAATTTAATCCACACTGTATATCTTATACTTTACAAAACCGCTATAAAATTAATTTTTATACCTTATGGGACTCTAATATCTTAATATATCAAAAATGAGATGTCTATTAAATGAATGCCAGACAAGTAACTGACAATTTTTTTTAATTGTTAACTTCTTTTCTAATCAATGCTTATGTTTTAACTTAACTAATACATGTGCACTGTTACGCGGTCACCATCTACTTGACATGAAATCAGGACAAGATTTAAATAAATAGTTGGTTAATAGAAAAAGTCAGATATTAAAAAGTAAATAATACCTTTTATCCAATAATTATAAGATTAACTAATTTAGGTTTGGACATGTAAATACGAATAGATAACTAGAAACCCTTAATTATAAACCTTATTTGTCAACCTGGAAATTCTTACAAGTTTACGTAAGATATCATATTATTAATTAGGAAATGCTTTCTTATCTTGGAAAACAAGATTTAATGGTTGCAATTTAAAATTATTTTAATTCTAAAAATTTATTAAATAGATTCAATAGTTTTGTGAAGGAATCATGCTTCAATAAGTTCTCGTGGGGTTACTTGCCTGAAAAGTTTCTTAAAAATGGGACCACTTTGGTCCTGCTTCCGGGGTATAGCGAACTGAGCTTGCTCGTCCTGTTGACCCATATGAACTTGCAGATCGCCTGCACAAAAAAGAAAAAGCCCCCCAATAAACCCAAAAAAAAATTAAAAGATTTTAAGTTAGCTATGCAATAACAAGATGTATCACATAAAAAATTATAAATCATCAATCTTAATAAAAAAATTTAGGTGAAGGAATTTTGCGCCGGGGAGTTTATATACATTGTATGTATCCCAAATTAGACTATGTCTAAAATATTATTATTATGTCTGAAAAGTAGCATCTTTAACAACTCTATTATTCTTAACTTACAACTAGCCCAAAAAGGGGTCTTATTAATTTCTCCATTCTTACAGCACCGACAAGCTTTTCCCCAAAGATCTAGACTGTGGAGCCAACTTTCTGTAAAGATATTTCCTTATTCTTTAAATATTTTATGTCTTGTGTCATAAGCCACCTCTTTATTTAAGAAGTGAGCTTTCAGTCTTTATGCACTGTTAGAGATACAAAACTTATTCTAGTATTTGAAAGGGAGGTGTTTAAAATATCTTTACATGATTTCGAATAAAAACCGCGCATGTAATCACGGGATTTTTTTTCGTATTAAAAAAAAGGATGCCATTAAGTTACCTTAAAAAAATTCCAAAAATATTTTACTTAAAAGTGTGTTTTTTATCTATGGTAAAAATTTGGCAATAAGGTAGGCTTTTTCCAACTTTTTAGAATAGTACTTTAGTTACAACAAACGAAACAACAAGGTGACTTAAATTTTTATGTCGCTTATAAATAGTTTTTTGGAATTCTAGATTTATTGATGAAGAGTTCTATTGGAGAAATAAATTACGCAGGTCTACAAAAAAAGTGGTGTGTGCTGGGTGCATATTTTTTCCCGCTAAACACAAATCTGAAGTAAAAAATTGGGGGTCAAATAGCAAAAAATCGGGAAAACCCCAAAAAAACGACACGGTACATTTACCGACAGAAACCTGCTACCACGGAATGTTTCAACTACGACTACATAAACTATAAGAGATACAAAAAATTTTATAATACAAGAAAAAGCTTGTGAAAAATTGTCTATAAAAAAATTATATAAACATTTTTGATAAGATAATTAATAAAGAAGATATAAACGAAAATGTAATTTCGACAACAAATTTCAGTCCAAAATAGAAAAAAATTAAGTGATATTTGAATTTTTTTTAATAATAAATTATTCATTTTATTTATTTGAATCCCAACTGACTTTAAATTTGCAGAAAAAATCCAAAAATAAAAAAAAATAATTTTCAAATTTTTTCCAAAGTGAATACTTTGAAAAAATCTTGAAAATTTGCTTTTTAACTTAAATTAAAAGCCTTATTAAAATACAGTTTAAGTTTTATAAAGTTTCGTATCTTTTGTAGTTTTTAAGATACTGACGTTTTAAATTTTGGTCAAAATAAACTTAAGATATGGCCGAAGCCAAAGTTTTGTATGCAAAGACGCCGAAAATGTACAACGATGCAATACAAATTATTTATTTCCTTAGTGTTTGTTAATTATTAAATTCAAACCAAAACATACTATGCAAAATAGGTTTTTAATATAAAATATCACAAAATTATTTAATAACATTATTAAAGCCTTCATTCGTTTCACCATCTCGAGGCCAATTATTTGCACTTTTACTTCGTAACTTGTCTTGATCGACGTCATCCCACCATTGTCTTTCACCAGAACAGAATAAAATAAAGAAAATGGCTGAAGCGACGGAAATTGCTCCTGATAAAATAAACATGGTTCTCCATTGATTTTTGTCAGTCTGAAATATGTAAAAATTATTGTATTGACAAAACAGATTTAAAACAGTTATAATTCTCTTGTAGTGGTTTTCTTAGTGTAAGTATAAAACGACTTTTTTTATATAAAGATCTGGTATGTAACAGTAGTATGTAATATTTAATTACCAAACTCACATTTCATTCATACAAAAACACATCTTTGCCAGTAAAAAAAATTAATACAAACTAATGCGAAATGCAATGTGTTAGTTCATGAGACCAAATTTTATGTTTAAAAGTTTGAATAATTTTTGTAAATCATTTTAACTGACAGTCCGAGTTCTACTAAGATGAGTTTACTAAGATAAGCTTACCCAGTTTTTTAACGTATGTTAGTTTTCTAGACTTAAAAATCAGAAAATAAACTCTCATAACTTACATTTTTTCTAGTATTCGTGACTTGATTATATCAGGTCTGTCTATCTCACCACGCTTTATTTTAATATACGACCCATAGAACAGACCATAACTTTTGTTGTAAAAATTCAGTATTAATATATATTAATGGCTAAGTTTTTATTTCAGCTAAAGTAAAATATCGGATATAGTAAATAAAAAAAGAACCTAGCGCAACGAAAACTTAAATACCAAGTAAAAATTAACAAGTAAAATTCAATCAAATTAATTTATTTATTTCTAAAATTTTTCCACTAAACTAAATTTGGTATTCAGTTAAATTGTTTAGTTTATTTAGGGTATCCTATTGGCAGTAGATACAAAGATAATTATTTTTACGAAATTAATTATGTTTCTGTATTTGTATTACCAAAAAAGTTTAAAATACAGTTTTCCATGTTCACTTTGTCTAGAATAAAGCCATAAAATGTTTTTGTAAAAATTTGAGGTATTAGCAAAGCATGTTTTTCTCTTCCTACTATAACTTGTAAACGTGTCTAGCACCCTAAGGTTGGGTTTAAAGGTTAGGTTTAAAGTGAGTGGGTATAACAGCCTTTCACCGCGACTGATCGGTCTATTGTGGCTCACACCCTTTTTTATTTTTCTCACCTGGTCCAGACTTCTAACAAATCTGATGATCCCGTTGGGAGACTTTTACCTCCCCCGGCAGCAAGGTGTCGTTGACGAGGATTGCGAATCTGAGTTATGCCGCTGCTTGGCACGAACACAGTATGTGTTCTGCTGACTCATCTCCTCTATGCACATGCAGCACTCGGCGTCTTCCTCTAGGGCGATCTTGTGTATGAGGTATTTTAATCTGCAGTGTCCCGTGTACAATCCTACAAGAGTTTTAAGGTGTGCCCTTGGTTGCTCCAGAAGTTTGACGGTACATTGTTGATTCGATGGGCTTATAAAGGCCTTCAAGTGTCTGAGAAACGAGCTGCTTGACTGTCGAAGAATATTTTAACTGTCTTACGGGTGCAGTACCGATTAACCAGCGTTCTTGCACACATCTCAATGGCACAAACCTCCACTTAAAATATGGTTGCGAGAGAGCACAGGCTAAAGGAAAGCTCTACTCTTGGCTTTTGTCCATATTTTCCAGCTTCAACACCGTCTTTGGTTTTGGAGTCGTCAGTGGACCAACAGATGTCAGCCAGCAGGGTCGGTCGTTTTCCGACTTCAGTCCTCCTTTGTGGGTAGACTACACTGTAGGACCAGTTGTAGTTGGTTGTTGTAGGCATTATGTCTGAGGGCATTTCCAGTCTGTCACAGGTCAGGACACTTCTGAGGAGACTGGTACTTTATATGTGACACTCGTATCCTAAGATGCAATTGCCCAAAGATGTAAAAAAATAAAGATGCTTTTATTTAAAATAAAATATAAAAAAAGGCAGCACAATTTATTGTTTTCGCAACATGGATATTCTACTAGCGGTTTGATACTGGATACAACGCACTGATCACATAACTTCTTGAAACAGACTTAATCGAATATGAAACTTAAATCATAAAGTTATTCTTTTTAATAAAATACTGCTTAGTAATTTTTAATAATAGGACAAATTCTAGAAGTTGTTGTTTTTTTATATATAAATATAGAGCAAAACGTTATTTCTTTAAGCGGATTAAGGTTGGTGGATTCCTTTTACTGTATAAAAATACAGTCGGGGATCATCCAAAATGATAGCACTGTTAAAAAAATTAATATATTCACTAAAACATAAAGCGCGTAATATACACATTTTAATAAAAATCATTAGTATTACAAGGATTTGCCAACATTATGAGCCCTGGTTGATTTTTTAGTATAGAACCCCGTCTCTCTATATATTTTTAACCGAAGATTTTTCTTTTCTAAGTAAATAAACCCACCTTTTTTTAATTTAAAATGTCAGATATTTTGTGTTTTAACATTTTCCCATAAATCTGTTTACCCTTGCTTTAAAATAAAATTTGTTTACTATTTAATCTCCTATTAGATATCCATATTATGCCTCCGCCAGAGGAGAGATGGTAATTTACATTACAAATACTAATTTAAAATATATGTTTATTTTATTTTAATTTTTTACCCTTGCAACACAGGAAAATAAATTTTCTTCCTAGGGGAAAAATACAGGTTTGAAATCATGATCCTTAATGCACAGCCTCTGAGTCCAGCAAAGTGTTAAGGTATTAACACAGATAAAAAGAAATAAAAGGTGTAAAAACTACATTGCCATAAAATACTACCTACTCACCTCATCCGCTATAACAAAATGAACTAAAACGGGAGCCAAAATAGCAATGACTTGGCCAGTTCCATTGGATATCCCGAACAAGACGCCAGCATATCTTGGTGATATGTCAATCTGATTAACAAGATGTCCAACAGTTACTGCTGCAGAAGCACTTATTGAAGCTGTTAAAACTCCAACAGCAGTAATCTTATCTTCAACATATGGCAAAATTATTAAGCCCAACGCTAGTGAAAACATTGCTGAAATAGAAGCAAAAAACTAACAAATTTAACTTGAAGCTGTAGATGATAACTAAAATTAAAATGGCTTTAATTTTTCCGAAAAACTATCCTAGGGTGTCCCAAATTAAAACCTAATTATTAAAATCCCGGAAAAAAATAGGAAATTTAAAGAAAAAGGTTCTCGTTGCAAAAAATATACCTGTTATTTTTTTAATGTGCCTTTTTCGCTTATTGATTTATTTTAATGGATTTTTTTTTAATTTTTTGTTTGAGCCTAAAAGAGTTACATATGTTAATGTTTACCAATTTAAGGCGTTTTAAAAAACTAATGAGTTAATTCTAGTCAGTTAAGTCACTGGGTATAAGGACGGGTGAATATATTTACTAGTTGAAACCTTGTGTATTTTGGGTAAACTAGGTCAATCAACTTGGTCAGTTGAATTAGCGGCATCACACTCAATTTAATCTAGAAATAATATTTTTTTTAAGACATTTAAAAGATTTTTTTTTAATCGTTTTTATTAAAATTAATATAAACTTTTTAATATGTTTTATTAGATTTTACCAAATATCTTACAGCAAATTTATTTCCAATTCATTTTGATGAATTTTTATTTTATCTTTTAAATGCATGTAAGTATTCACCATTTTGTCAATAAGTTCCTACTTAATAGTAACTTATAATATTATGTCTATTCATAACTACATCAAGAGCATTCCACATTGTATTTCTTCTTTTTTTAGCATTTAACCTTAAAGTTACTTTCTCAGTATTTATTGTTTTGTGCTGTTTAAAATTTACAAGTTTTGGTCTCTCGCATTTCTGTAGAAAATATTTTGTTATTAACTTTATTTTTTATGATTTGCTACAAAAGCCCCAATATTTAAGAAACTGTATCCCCAGTGTTGCTAACCCAAATTTATATTTTTCTCGCCTTTGTGCTCTGTTTTAATCCTGTAATTATTTATCTGTTATTATGTTTTCGGAATTTAAAAAATAGCTGTGGCTTTTTAAGGTGCAAATTCTTCGCAAGCCATTCGGATTATAAAGAATATTTATTATTAGCAGATTTACATTAGAAAAAATATTTTGTAAATAACTTTATTTTTTATGATTTGCTACAAAAGCCCCATTATTTAAGAAACTGTCTCCTTTATGTTGCTAAACCTAATTTATATTTTTCCCTTTGTATTTACTCCATTTTAATTTTGTAATTATTCATCTGTTATTATGTTTTCGGTATTAAAAAATATATATGTGGCTTTTTAAGGTGGAAATTCTTCGTAAGCCATTTGAATTATAAAAAATATTTACATTATTAGCAGGCTTACATTAGAGAAAATATTTTCTAAATAACTTTATTTTTTATGATTTGCTACAAAAATCCCATTATTTAAGAAACTGTATCCTTTATTCTGCTAACCCAAAATTATATTTTTCTCCCCTATGTACTCTATCCTAATCTAGTAAATTTTTATCTGTTATCATGTCGTCGATATTAAAAAAAAATGTGTGGCTTTTTAAGGTGGAAATTCTTTATAAGCCATTTGGATTATAAAAAAATATTTATATTATTAGCTGACTCTTATTAGTAAATATTGCTAATAACTATATATTAACGCTCAGCGAGAAAGGGATCAAGCAGAGAAATATAACAGTTGTACAATATTTTGGTGCTTGAACATTTTTAATAAAAAGAAACACATTGGCTTAGCATATATAAATATGACAATAGGCAAATCTAATACTAAGGCTTAACACAAGCCCTTCTGGGCTGTCCTAAAGATAAAAAATAAACCAACCCCCAAAACTAAAAAATAAAGCAAATGTTATATTTGTAAAACATTATCGTTACTTTTACAATAAACTAAACATCCTAACATTGAAAGGCATGATCTTATCAAATTTGTCTTAAAAGGTTTTTTATGATTACCAAAAAATATTAATAATAATAATATAATAAAAAAGAATTTGTTTGCTAATGCGTTAATTCTAAAAGTATGTTATTTAAATATTTGTTAAACATGGGGGACACCCTGCTGCCATATCTCCAGTTAAATTAAAATAAAAATCTTAATAGTCAATTTGTGTGAGGTTTTTTTAGATTTTTGGTTCTTAAGCACCTGAACTTAAGGCTGTTTTTGAGCAAACCTCTTTAATTATGTGAGCAAAAACTGTGCTTAATAATTATTAAGTATGTTTTTAATAAACTTACCAAATCCATGGAAAATCCTTCTGGAATTAACCGTTGATATACATCCTTTGTTAATAGTAAGTGTTGCAATCGGTCCTGAACAGGAACCAACTATAAAAGACCCTACTACGGGAACTGCTGAAAATATACTGCTCTGAAAAAAATATATTTGATCATAAAAAAATACATAAAAACATAGTTTAAAATTAACGGTTTTATGTGTAACGAACTTTTTTTGAGAATATAACGTACGTGCTTAATTTTTTTTATTCGAGGATAAAATTAAAATGTTTATTTTGTACTTTTTCTTTACATCTAAAGTGGTTACTCAGCATAAAGTTCATACTTATGTTCTTTAGGCTTTTACATTATTTTTCATTAAAAATATTTAGTAACTTTTTTTTTAGTCTACATTTTTTAAAGGGCTTACAAAATATTTAATTTAAAATTAGGATCCATTAAGAGCAGTTTTTATATTTACCATCATAAATATATTAAAAAGTTATTATTACGAAATATTTTCCTTTAATTTTTTTGTTATAACCTAACCTCTGTTCCCATACAATAAACAAATTTAAGGATAAGGAGATCAAGCTCATATTCTTTTTCTTATTCCAATATTTACTTGAATGGACGGCAAACCAGTAATCGTTAAAAAAAAATGAGATCTCTATCTTGGACTCTATCTCGATTCTCATATATCCTGTAAATTGTTGAAATAAAATCCCGATCCCACAATATTTATGTAGATGTTCTGCGGGGAAGAATAATACACACTATGGTCAGCACCAGCACTAAAAATTCCAAATGTTTAATTTGACGATGAACGAATAATTGTTTTTTAACTCTCCTTTTAGGTTATGTTCTACTTTTATTTTTGTATGAAGAAGCAATTTTTTGACGCCAGCATCATAAACGATGTGAGATAATCTTACGGACTTAACGTTAGGTGATAATTCGCCCTTTTAGTACTTAAGACATCCTAAACACTTGTTAAGAACATACCCTGCCTTTTTTAAATTTTTTGGCTATACAATCCATTTTTTAGCTACAGTTACATACAGTAATTAAAATTTTCTCAAGATTATTTTTAACTAGTAACTGTCTTTATAAATAATTTATATTATTATTTAAATCGATAATACAAATATTTAAACGATGAGCTATACACAAGTAGCATAGAAGATCAAGAAATGTTAAGCGTCCTGCCAGGTATATAACACCCAGATGGAGGAGGCACTTAATATTATTTTTTTCAATAAAAAAAAGTTTAAATTATATTTAAGTTAAAGTTTCAAGTGGATCGCAATGAGTACAGTTATTAGACAAAAAAAATTAAATAAAATTAAACTTTATTACTTGTTTTTTGGGGTTTTTCGGTCATTTTTTAAATAAAAATCAATGTTTAATTGACGTTTCGGTTTATTTAGTTAAACCATCATCAGAATATCTAAAAATATTTTTCTATTATTGTATTTAATTAAATGATGAATTTTGAAAAGTATATTGTATATAATTTGTAAAGTAAACACTTACCAATATATTGTAAAAATTACAAGCACTAGATAACATTCTATAAATTCTTGTTCAGTGGTTGATATAATACTAAAATTTTTATCTTTTTAAAAACTATGAAGCAAACATTTGCATTACCTAGGTTAATTTAAATAATTGTTTTATTGGGGTGCAAAAATCGGGTTTTTCCTTTTTTATTTTCTATTGCAACAATAAATTTTGTAATAGAGCTTAGACCCTCCGTGTCTGTTCTGAAATTTACGGTATTTTGCGTTTTTTTAATGTGAACATTTTTTTGTTCTTTTTTATTATTACTTTCAAATTCCAAAATATTAACATTGTCAAAGTCAAAATTATGTGTTGTCAAGTGCATGATTTGAAGGGCCGTGTGGTTACTTTAGGATATCTTATGCTTTTTTGATGTTCTTTAACTCTGTTTTTAAGTATTGCTTGTTTGGCCAATATATGTTTTTGTAATCACCAGTCGATTTTGTATAAAATTTGTTTGATTAGGGTTTTCGATTGTAGGTTTAAGTTTTGTAAATAGATTTTTAGAATTATTGTTAGGTTTTCTGCAATTTGTATTTTATAAGGTTTAAGAACATGTTTAATTTTTTGTGTTATTAGGGACGTTGGAAGGAAATATTTTTTATTTTCAGATGTATTTTCATTGTCTTTGTTAGAATTGTAAATTTTATTTATTCGTGCTTTAATGATCGGCAGTAAATTTAGTTGGATAGTTATTATTTTTAGATTTCCCGAACTTTTTTTTAAATTGTTTGGTCTATGATTTCCACTGGATAACTTTTTCAGCTCTGTCAACCAATGAATTTACACACTTCTTTTATACTTAATTGACATTTTGAATTAAAATTTAAATATCTACCAGACCATACCTGTTTTGTAAACCAAGTTTATTTTTCCATTATCTTGGTAATGTATAGTAAGATCTAAAAAATTTATTATTTATTGTTTTTTTGTTTCTTGTGAACTGTATTTTAGGATGAAAAGGTTAAATTTATTTAATGTATATTAAGTTTATTTTGTGGAATACAAAGAATGCAATCATCAACAAAAGTTTGAAGAAATGTGGCTTTAATTTAGGGATTTAATGAGTTTGTTTCCAAATTCTCCATTAAATTTAATGGTGGCGAAATTGGGGGCCCATTGGACGCCATATATTTGTGAATAAAATTTTTTTGATATTGAAAAATTTGATGAAAAATAGTTTTGTTGCCAAGAATTCATTTTTTGGTATTGTTGTGTTATTTTTTATTTCATCCCATTTTTTATAATGGTGTTAATTTGCTAGGTCTATGGGGAATTTGTTAAAAGATACACCAAAAGAAACCAATATGATTTTGGTAGTCATTTTTTATAAAATTATGAAAATCCCAGGAATCTTTTATGTATATTGAGTTTTTCGAGAATGTTTGCAAGTATGTCTGATAGTACTTAGAAAGTTATAGGTGGAGCCACTACAACAATTGGTCGGGGTATATTATTTTTGTGTAATTTAGGTAATCCATAATATATGGATATTAGAAGATTAGTTTATTTTTATTGTTTTTTCTATATATTTCTTTTTAACCATTGTTAATAGTTTAATTTTGGTTTTATTTTATTAGTTAGGTCTGATGATTCTTTTTTAGTTTTGTCATTTAAAAAATCTAAACTTTTTTATTATAGTCTTTCTATCCATTATAATGTTTTGTTATTTTTTCTCAGAAAGAATGTTAAATTTTGATTTTTATTAAGAATTGTTTGGTTTTTTTAAAAAATTTAATTGATTTTTTAATGTTTTACTAGAGTTTTTTATTTTATTTTTATAATTTGTTAATATGTTTGTATTTTATTTAAAATTCCTTTTCATTTTGATTTGGGATTCAAGCCACATTGATATTTGGTGTTTTCGAAAAGGATTGTATGTTGTTATTAAAAGAAAAATTTTGGTCCAAAGAGAGTATATATTCAAGGATTGAATAAAGTTTTTGTTAAATTTTTATCCAGCTTGATTTTTATTTAAAAAATGACCGAAAAACCCCAAAAAACAAGTAATAAAATTTAATATTGCAAACGGTCAAGAAAACAAAACCAAATTAAATAAAATATCTGTGCCACCAGGTTATCCTCGTTGCATCGAGGCACATATGTATTAGTGTTAGTGTTAGTTTTATTCAATGAATTGAACATTTTGAATGAATTTTTAAATAAATCAGAGATGATTTACTTACTCTTATCAAAAACATATTGTTATTAGCGAAATTTTTAACCAAAAATTTCTTTGATATATCTCCTTTTTTATTTTATTAAAAATTTAAAAACATTTTTCATAGATTACTAAAAAGCATATTTTTTTTAATACATTTTTTGAAACTCTTTTAGTTTTTAAGATATTTGCGTTTTTATCTTAGATTTAAATTGCTAATATCTCAAAAACTAAAAGGGCTACAAAAAATATTCAAAAAAATAACGTGGTTTTATTAGATCAATAATTTTAATAATATATCTTTTTTTCCTTAAATTAATAGTTTTCTAGTTATCTTAAAAAATCCGATTTTTCACAATTTTTTTAGGGTAAAAAAAACAATTTGAACCTGCTAAGCTAAGACAGCAGAACCTTCGAATTGACTATAATTCATAGTAATAAAAAAATGTTTCGGGAATATCTCCTATTGGTTTGGTTTTTGCAGTGGCCTCCCGGACTACAACTTTATTGATACAAATTTATTTTATATCATTTATTTAGCTAAATTTTCATCTTGTTATTAAAAGGTACACTACTTACGTCTTGTATATCAAGACCAACAGCATAGCTAAAGTAACTGGGAAGTTCAGAAGACAGAAATGTTGATCCCCAGGACTCCCCTATTGACGCCATTATGATAGCCCAGTAAGGTAACGAACTTAAGATGGCTTTCCAAGGAATAGTCTTCTTGTCAATCTACAAAAAAATATAACATTATTTTTAAGTCTGGTTTACAATGCCCTCATGATATTGGATTTTAAATAATTAAAAAACTATGGTGTTTTGCCTTTGTGTAACGACTCGCATTTCTTGTTTTCCATCTAGTCTATTTAATTTAAAGTTAATTTTTGTTATAATCCAACAATGTTTAAATATTTGTTTAAAGTAAATTCGCAAATATTTATTATTTAGAAATACATAACATATACTTTATCTTTCACAGAAAAAAAAAACAAAACATATTAAGAAATTTAAAAAATATTAAAAAAATAAATAAAAATTATTTTCTTAAATACAAAGAATAACATTATTTTTTTAAACTTTAGTTTAAAGGATATAAAAATGGGACAACAATACATGCTTAAGAGCTTAGTAATATAATAATTTTATATAAATGCGATTATATTGAGAAAGAAATATCCAAAATTTAAATTTTTAAATAAAAATAGTCTTAGATCCCAGTATTACTTATTTTCTTAGAAACCATGGGTATGGGATTAAGTAGTGTAAGTATGTACTTTGAGTGTATGCGTACCTGCTAGCTTGGGCCGACGACCAATTAACAGGTTTCCGGTGCTAAAGGTAAGTAAAAAATTATTAAATTTTCTTATATTCTTAGTGCTGATTTTTAAGTATGTTTAAGGGAATTTAGTTAAGAATTAATAGTTAATACTGCCAGACATGTTACGTCGGCGGTAACTTTTACCAGACGCTTAAAAGGTGCCAAAAATAATGTAACTTACTTTCTTAGTCTTAATTTTTATACATGATATTCAGAGAACTATTTCAATACTCTTTGTGATTTGTCAGGCCAATCGAATGGGCCAAACATCCCCCCCCCAGACACACATAAAGTGTTGCTATGAGTATAAGCGTAACTAAATTTCCTTAAACATACGTAAAAATCAGTACTGAGAATATAAGAAAAGTTAATACTATTTTTATTTACCTTTAGCACCGGGTACTTGTAAATTAGCTGTCGGCCCAAGCTAGCAGGTACACAAACACTCAAAAGTCCATATTTTCACTACTGAATCCCATATATTTGGTTTCTGAGAAAACAAGTAAAGTCTGGGGCCCTGAGCAACTAGTGATGAGCAATGCAAGACCAAGACCGGGCTAGTCTTGCCTTGGTCTTATTTATTTTTTGGCAGAAAATTTTTAAATAAGTAATATTTAATAAAGTATATATATATATATATATATATATATATATATATATATATATATATATATATATATATATATATATTATATATATATATATATATATATATATATATATATATAAAATATATATATAGAAACAATTTAATGATAAAAATTATTTGATTTTTTTTAAAGATGCATATAAAATTTAAAACAATACCAAACTGTACTGTGTGAGCAAAAAACTTTTAATTTCAACCAGATGTAAAATTTTCGTAAAAATGATTTTAATATGTAAACATTGGTTTTTGATTCAAGAAAAAGTTATTTAGAAATCTTTTCAGTTCATATGAACTTTTTATCTTTAAATTAGTCAAACATTTGCCGTACAAAGTTTGTGCAAATACTTTATAAACATTCTGCATATACAAGGTAGTTTAATACTGTGACAAAGCTCGATGTCTCCAAAACCCGTTCATTATGGTGAAAAACTGAATATTAAAAAAATGAAAAAAAGGGTGTAAAATGTGAAATTTTTTTCTATTCCAGAATTTTTCGAAGAATCCACTACCACTCAAGAAAACTTTCTTATTTTTATCTTTTAACCTGAAAAATAAAATTTATGTCAAAAAATCCATTTAACTGTCATATATAGAAACAATGTCAATGTAGATACTTTTTAAACATAATTTTTGTTTTACGTCAAAACCTAAAGTGATATATAAAATCCATAAAATTTATTTCTATATGACATGAAAAATATGTTTTATTAATTCCTTCCTTTTACATTTATATCTTAGTTTTAAGAAACAATCTAATGTTGCCACTTCTTACAGTGTGGAACAAAAATAATGTTTTTCTCGATTTTGAAAATTTTTGATCCAACCTGTAAGTGGCATCACTAGATAACTAATTAAAAAATATTAGAAAGATGAAAATTATTTTCAGCTTCTATAACTTTTGTACCCTTAGCTTTTCTCTGTCGTGAACGGTTTTGGAGATATCGTGCTTTGTCCGACCATTGAGTTACAATCCTATTATTTTTGAAACATGCTATTGAATTTACTTATAATCCTTGTTAAAGAACTGTAAACAATAACAAAGTGATTAATTTAATTATTATTTTATTAAAGAAACCTGTTACTTATTAAATAATCGCCTTATTTGACAGTTCTCGCCAAATGTTTTGTCATTTCTGTATGAAATACCTCTGTATATTGAATATAAAAATTTAATATTATAATAATTAAAAAAAAAGTTGCAGAAGTGCAAGAGTCTTGCAGGTCGGTCTTGGTCTTGCATACCCCGGTCTTGGTCTTGGTCTTGGTCTCGGTCTTGGTCTTGTTGCAAGACCAAGACCAAGACCCAAGACAGCAAGACCAAGACCGGTCTCCCTCATCACTAGCTCTTGCTCTATAATACTTTATTTCTCACTTTAGAAGCACAGGGTATTAAAAACTAGGTCTTAATTTATCAGTTGTAGCATTTAAAAACATGTTTTTTAAAGGGCCTCACCAAATGATCATCTTGCTGACTAAGTGAGTTTTCAATATACTTTCTTTCTATAATTGAAATACTAGTATGTGAAGCAGGACTTTCTGAACTTAAAATAACCCAAAATATGCACCATAAAAATCCCAAAGAACCAAATAGATAAAAAGCAGCGGGCCATCCCCAGCTAGATGCTGAGAAATATCCCGTTATGACCATGGATATTATAATTCCAAGTGTATTGCCTAAAATAACAAAGTATATAAAAAAAATAAAAATCTAATGGTATAAAAGTTTCTAGAGCGAGAAAATTTTTTCGGCAGTTTGATTTATAATACCCAATTTTACTTGTGCTGTTAAAAAGTGGTGCATTATGACGTTCTTAATAAAAAGCCCAAATTTTAAAATTTTAACATACTTGATAGGTATTAAATTATTGAACCTTTTTTTAGCTAGACTACAAATGGTTAAAGTTGGAAAATCGTTGTAGTATTCTTGGAGGCATCATTTTGAGCACATAAAAGTTTGCATAGCACAAAATAACTTTAAAAACATTTTAGAAAACTGACTTAAAAGTAGCCCTGCATTTGAATGTCTATATTATCTCTTAATCGTAAAAGTGTTCTAAATAACAAATATTGTAAACTTACGATTTTGGCAAATGAGTATTAAGGTACTCTATAAAAGACTGTAATATTTGGACCACCAATTTTTTAAAAGGTACAGAAAGAATTTGTATTTTTTTAACTTTAAAAGAATACTTAGTATGTGTTCCTATGTTAATAGGATAATTGCACATGAGCAGCAGAGTCCTAACTTCATAGTAATTAATATTAAATATGTTATATTAAATGCTAAAGTAAAGGCCCTTTTATCAAGAAGAAAGTACCTTTTTAATACTTATTTGCATACCAAGAGAATAAAGTGCTCATTTTTCTTCCGCGAATGATTTGATGCACGACGCGAAGAGAAGGGCATTAGAAACTACTTTTTATTCAAGTTTTTAAAAATTTTCTTTGAATTTTGTGTTTTATTATTAAATAGTGGTTTTAGTTGCGATAAACACCTGTATTAAAAACCTGTCAAAGTATAACATAAGATTTAAAATCACTTATATATATATATATATATATATATATATATATATATATATATATATATATATATATATATATATATATATATATATATATATATATATATATATATATATATATATATATCGGCTAGAACGGAGAGGTAAAATTTTACCCCTTGGAAGGTAAAGTACTGTTTTCTACCCTTATTTAGGGGTTAAAAAAGGTATTTTTTAAGAAGGTATTAAAAAAATATATTTTATCAAGATTACCAACGATGTTTAATTTTCAGACCTGGCATTTAATTTAAGCAGATCTATGTAACCTGGTATATCACATAAAATATTGGGTTATATCCAGTACAAACGGAGCATTTTTGACTGCTTGCACACATAACCTATTTGGCGACGCCGACGGTACTCACGTTTCTTTGTCTGTCTGGTGGAATATTCGCCATATTTTTTGATTTTGAGTAAACCCACTGCTTACCCTTTACTGAGTTTTTGTTAATTTATCTGCTACAGGTGAGCGTCGACCCCTGGACATAAATATAGACAAGTTTGAAAATCTTAGTACCTAGAGTTTTTTTAGAACGTAAATATCAAAGATAGATAAAGTAAAATACAGAAAAATATTTGTGTTTCTTAAAAAGTTAATTATTACTTTGTGAAAAAAAAATACAAACTTAGAAAAATGTGTACAGAGTGGCGCCTTTTCGATGGTTTTTCAGGATATTCTTGAGTTTGATTTTAGAAAAAAAATCAACTGTAAAAACAGATTGCAGCTAATTTAATTCGTCTCGGAGATATGGAGCGTTTTTTAAATTTTGACGATTTCAGTACACCTCTGTATTTCGGTGTAAGTACAGAAAGAAAAAAAAATTAAGAAGTGCTAACTAGTTTTATTATCGGTTAGAGTTTTAAAGATATAATGCAAAATTCCTTTTTTTTAAAAACATCACTTATATCACAAATATACACTTTATATTTGTTTTTTAAAATAAATAAGTAGTTGTTAAAAAACCAAAATTAATAAAAAGAAAAAAATCGATGACCTGAGCTAAGTATTTTAATTTTGCACTTCTTGTATACCATTTTATTATTTATTACCATTTCTTTAGTATTTAGTATTCTTTCCTATTATTTTATTATTTATTTAACATTTATTTTCTTATTTTTATTATTTTTATTTAACGACCTGTAGGTAACTAGGTTTTCAACTGGTCTTTTCAAGGTAATAATAGTTGGTTGCCTTCTTTTTCGATATCTAGTGAAATATATTTTTAAAGCATTTTTATTTTTTTATTCTCTTTTTTTAATATTACACTAAATAATATTATATATTCCAAAGTGTGTATACTTCATTTCATTGAAATAAATTGTAATATAATAAATAAATAGTTGAAAAAAAACCAAAACTAAAAAAAAAAAAATTAAATAACCAGAGCTAAGTTTTTAATTTTGCACTTCTTGTTTAACATTTTATTATTTATTACTATTCTTTAGTATTTAGTATTCTTTCCTCTTATTTTATTATTTTTAGCATTTATTTTCTTAGTTTTTATTTTTTACAGGTGGAAAGGCTGCCCGGTTTTTTCCCCTCGGATATCTAGTGAAATATATTTTTAAAGTTTATTATTTTTCTTCTTTTAATATTACCTAAATAATTTATATTTCAAAGTTTGTATACTTCATTTCATTTAAATCAAATTGTAATAAATAAAAAAATTTAAAAAAACCAAAATTATAAAAGAAAAAATCAATGACCTGAGCTAAGTATTTAATTTTGCACTTCTTGTAACATGTTATTATTTATTACATTTCTTTAGTATTTAGTATTCTTCCTATTATTTTATTATTAATTTAACATTTATTTTCTTTTTATTATTTTTAACGACCTGTAGGCAACTAGGTTTTCAACTGGTCTTTTCAAGGTATTAATAGTTGGTTGCCTTCTTCGATATCAGTTAAATATATTTTAAAGCATTTTTAGTTTTATTCTTTTTAATATTACACTAAATAATATTATATATTCAAAGTGTGTATACTTCATTTCATTGAAATCAAAATTGTAATAAATAAATAAATAGTTAAAAACCAAAACTAAGAAAAAAATAATGACGGGCTAAGTATTTAATTTTGCACTTCTTGTTTAGCATTTTATTATTTATTACTATTTTTAGTATTTAGTATTCTTTCCTCTTATTTTATTATTTATTTAGAATTTATTTTCTTATTTTTATAATTTTTTTAACGAGTTGTAGGCAACTAGGTTTTAACTGATCTTTCAAGGTATTAATAATTGGTTGCCTTCTTTGATATCTAGTGAAATATATTTTTAAACGTTTTTACTTTTTTTTCTTTTTAATATTACACTAATAATATTATATTTCAAAGTTTATACTTCATTTCATTTAAATCAAAATTGTAATATAATAAATAAATAGTTGTAAAAAAACCAAAATTGATAAAAAGAAAAAAATCAATGACCTGAGCTAAGTATTTTAATTTTGCACTTCTTGTATATCATTTTATTATTTATTACCATTTCTTTAGTATTTAGTATTCTTTCCTATTATTTTATTATTTATTTAACATTTATTTTCTTATTTTTATTATTTTTTTTAACGACCTGTAGGCAACTAGGTTTTCAACTGGTCTTTTCAAGGTATTAATAGTTGGTTGCCTTCTTTTTCGATATCTAGTTGAAATATATTTTTAAAGCATTTTTAGTTTTTTATTCTCTTTTCTTAATATTACACTAAATAATATTATATATTCCAAAGTGTGTATACTTCATTTCATTGAAATCAAAATTGTAATATAATAAATAAATAGTTGTAAAAAAACCAAAATTAAAAAAAAAAAAAATAAATGACCAGAGCTAAGTATTTTAATTTTGCACTTCTTGTTTAACATTTTATTATTTATTACTATTTCTTTAGTATTTAGTATTCTTTCCTCTTATTTTATTATTTATTTAGCATTTATTTTCTTATTTTTATTATTTTTTTAACGAGTTGTAGGCAACTAGGTTTTTAACTGATCTTTTCAAGGTATTAATAATTGGTTGCCTTCTTTCTCGATATCTAGTGAAATATATTTTTAAAGCGTTTTTACTTTTTTCTTCTTTTTTAATATTACACTAAATAATATTATATATTTCAAAGTTTGTATACTTCATTTCATTTAAATCAAAATTGTAATATAATAAATAAATAGTTGTAAAAAAACCAAAATTGATAAAAAGAAAAAAATCAATGACCTGAGCTAAGTATTTTAATTTTGCACTTCTTGTATATCATTTTATTATTTATTACTATTTCTTTAGTATTTGGTATTCTTTTCTATTATTTAATTATTTATTTAACATTTATTTTTTTATTTTTATAATTTTTTTAACGACCTGTAGGCAACTAGGTTTTCACCTGGTCGATATCTAGTAAAATATATTTGCAAAGCATTCTTACTTTTTTTTCCTCTTTTCCTAATATTAAATTTAATAATATTATATATTCCAAAGTTTGTATACTCCCTTTCATTTAAATTAAGTTTAAAAATTAGATACGCTGGCAGTATGTAATTCTTATTTCTTACTAAAATATTATACAAAATCCTGCAGCGATCATTTTTTTTTTCATGCCAGCTTTCATTTTATTAATTAAAATGTGTATTTTGTTAATTTCAATCTCTTTAAAAATACTTGTAGAGTGTCTGGTATCAATAAATAGGTAATTTTGGGGAAGCAAAAAGTTATATAACATACAGGGTGTCCCATTTTAAAAACCGTAACCGATAAAATTAATTAGATACGCCACTGAATTCTACTATTATTTTTATATTTTTCTATCTTTACGAACCACCAAAGTACAAAGAGATACAGATAATCAAGTTAGCCGCGATTTTTTTTACCGTTACAATTGTCTCAAAAATCGAAATCAAGAACATGTCATCAGATTTGCGCCCTTGTAGTTTTCCCAATACCCTAAAAATTCATTAAAAAGGTGCTACCCTGTACATTAAGTTTACAAAAAAATGACTTCCAGCATTTATGAAATCCAGAAAGATAATAAAAGATGTAATCTACCTGCATAAACTAAGCTATTTACTAATGATATCTCGCCGAGAGGTATCCATCTTCCTAACACAGTGTTCATACAGGGCAAGAGAAATCCTTGAAATAATCCTTGAATGAGGCGACAGATCATTACGCCATTAGCCCCACCGTATTGTGCAGCTACAGGAATCTGTAAGATTATTTTTTTCAAAACACCTTAATAAAGCACAGTATATTCTATTTATTTTTTTTTTTTTCGTTGACCTTTCTTAAAAATATTTTATTTTTGTACTCATTTATCTGGAAACTTTTTTATATTGTTACATTTTTAATCCAAAATGTTTTTCTTCCGCAAATGTTTTTCGCCTGCTTTTAAATGCTACACCTACAAGGCTTTGGATGGTTACCACGATACTAATATGTTTTATTCTCTTTTGGTAAATGTCAAATAAAGCGTTGTATCAAAATCATTTATCAATAATTCATTTTAAAAAATGGAATAAAGTGATAGTGATATGAATATTAACAACACAATTTCTAAATTACCGGATCTTGGAAAGAAAGCCTTAATAAACCAAATGCAACTAAAATCACCGACCTTATATTGAGAGCAATACAAGATATTCGGAGGTTGGAAGTTTTCGACTGCCGCCGAAGGCTATGTAGCTGAATAATTTGATTTCTAATAAATTAATCTGTCAAGAAGCATTGTTACTAGTCAAGCGCTTCAACACCGCTCTTATATTCGCAAATGTGCATTAGAAAATACAGAAAATCAACATTTATCACTAGCGTCTTCTTCGACCACCAGAATTAGTCAATCCTGGGCGTGTTCTTGCATTTTTGCAAGACCAATACCACGAACAAGATCGCCTAATTGTAGCAAGACCAAGACTATGACTGACCTTGCAGGATTTAAGCAAGAACAAGACTAAGCCTGCGAGACTCTTGCGTCTTGCAGTTAAATCAGACTGAGATTTGAGCCTTATTGAAGGGATAAAGTATGTAAGTAAAGTGAGAGCTGCCAGCTCAGAAAACATTTTAGAGACGCATGAGACGGAATATCCAATTTTCTAAGATTCTAAAATTTTTCTGAGCTGGCAGCTTTCACTTTACTTACATACTTTACCCCTTCAATAGGGCCCAAATCTCAGTTTGACTTACCTGCTAGACGCAAGAGTCTCGCAGGCTTACGGCCGAGTAATGATCGCGTTGTTAAATTTAGCAATGGACTTAGCAATTGTTAAAAGTTAACAACGGTTTAGAATGTTTAACAAAATGTCAGATTTTGACAGGTTGTCTACTAAAATCATTGACATAACACTGACAATGACGTTTTGTTAAACATTCTAAACCGTTGTTAACTTTTAACAATTGCTAAATCCATTGCTAAATTTAACAACGCGATCATCACTCGGCCGTTAGTCTTGTTCTTGCTCAAATCCTGCAAGGTCAGTCAAAGTCTTGGTTTTGCTACAATTAGGCGATCTTGTTTGTGGTATTGGTCTTGCAAGAATGCAAGAACACGTCCAGGATTGACTAATTCTGGTGGTCGAAGAAGACGCTAGTGACAGGTGAATTTTATTCAAGAATTGCAACTTCATTACCTACTAAGAGAATATTTTCTAAAACACGATTGTTAATTAAAAAACATAGAAATTTATTAAGTAACAAGTTAGATAAATGGTTACTTTTTATTAATTCTTGGGGAAAGCAATTATTATAAATAAATGGTAAATTGTATAGATTGTCTTGACAACTCTTTTATTCCACATAAAGTGATGACCTATCACTATCTATCATGACAATGTCTTTAAATTATTGCCAAGCTATTTCTTAATTTAGTTAAACTTTATGTGTATGTCATTATAAGCTTAAAATGTAATTACTCTGTTGTCATGTTCTTAAATTCAAACTCACGCATTTAATAAAAAGCAAAAGGATTAAAGGTAATTGCAAGACTTGCGAATCTATTGCTGCAAGACCGAGAGTAAGACCAGGTCTTGCAGCAATAGATTAATTGCGTCAATACGCAAGTCCAATACCAAGATTGACCAAGTCTCACCTTGGTCTTGCATTTTGGCAACACTAACAAGAATTAACATTTATAACTATAACAATTTTACGATTATTATTTATCTATCTATTAAAAAGTTTATAGTTATAAGCAAATAAACAATCAATTGCTTGCATTTTATTGAAGTATCTACATCATCAAGAGAAGTAGTGATTAAACTTATTTCTTATATAAATTAAGAGAGCGACAGAAAAAAATTAACATATACCTCGGCGAATAACTGCCTATTCTGCCTCGTCTATTTGCTGTTAAGTTCAACCTGGTCTATCATAAGCAATATTTCGTCCTAAATACACATTGCGGTAGTAATCGTTTTTTAACAAAGCAAAATTTGCTAGATTTTCATTGGTCATTAGAAAATTTTTGAGATTATAAGGATTTATTTATATTTAAATCACCTTTGATATTATGTTACCATTGTGTGGGTTTTTGACATCACCCGACAAAAGACTTTAATGGTAAAAATCACATTTACTTGATACTATGAATGCAACTTACCAACTTACCAAAACTGAAGCCAGTGAATTCATAAACATACTGGAAAAGAGTAACCATTTAGTTCCAAATATATGTGCCAAATGGCCAGCAACAAACTGTAAAATGGCATAGCTCCAGTAAAATGATGACAGGATGATATTTGTGTTTTCCCAGTTATACGTCTAAAATTTAGGTTATTTTTATTTAGGTACTAAGGCTTAAACGAATTAGGCTATTAACTATGTACTTTATAAAGGAATTGCAACAATAAAGGGGTATTATTATTTCATACGTTCAGTTGACCCTTAAACATAAAAAAACTGCTACCGTTAGAAGAGGACATTTTTGAGATAGGGATGCATTTTTCAACTTTTAAGTTTCTTTATTTTAAATAAAGTTCAATGCACTTGTATACATACGTTAGCAAAAAAGTTGTTTAAAATTAAATTTCTTATTAAAATATTGTCTTTTAAAGAGCAAAAAAAATCGCCTCATAACTTTTTTTCACATGAATTTAGGCATAGATATTGCTTCACAGAAAAAACTATTTTTAGTAGAAGTCTTTAGGATTTGTAGTAACCGTCATATGAATTTTTAAATTTGGCTGCTTTGGTGTTTTTTTTTATAATTTTTAATGTCCCTTCAAACTTTGTCCCATAACTCTCTCCCTGCGTATTTAGATATACAGGGTCGCTTTTATGTATGGAAACGGTCGATTATTTGCTAAAGTAAGATAGCTAGCGAAGAATGTTAAATACAAAACTTTTAGGGTTTTTAGAAATCTGTTACACTGCACATAAACTAAGTATACAGAATCAGTCAAAAGCCATGAAAGAACAAAGTTACTTTATTTTAAATGAAACCCTCTGTATATTATTCAATATTTCAATTACTTACAAGATTCTAAAAAAAATGTTAAGCACACTAGCATACCCAATCTTAACCGTTTTCGCGATATCGAGTTTCGAATATCGTTTTCAAATAAATTATTACATTCATTAATTTTCTAGTCCATCAAGTTACCTTAGAAAATATTTATCTCCATAACAATATTGTTTTGTCATCTTGACAACAGATATGCCAAAAAAACTTACATTTACAATTTGTAAACAATTTTCGCGTATAAATGGCACGTTTAAGTGATACCGAGCGCATTGAAGTTTTAATGATAATAGGGTACGGCGATAGAACACGGAGTTTTACCCAAGTGGAAAATGTTTTTAATGAATTGCATCCAGATCGGGAACCTATAACTAAATCAACTGTTTCCAAAACATTGCAGCGTTTTCATGAAAATGGAGGTGTGAAAGATTGACCAAAAAGAGGAGGACCGGTAAGCGTTACTAATGAAGAATATTCTCTAAATGTCATGTTAGATGTGGTAGAAAATCCAATAAATTCGACACAACAGCGGGCTTTAAATCATAATATGAGTCGATATTCCATTCAAAAAATCACCAAAAAAGAAAAATTCAAACCATATAAAATTCATTTGTTACAAGAATTGAGTGAAGACGATTTTGATCGCAGAATTCAGTTTTGCGAAATCATTATGGATAAATTGAATCAAAATGTCAACTTTGTCAACAACATTTTATTTTCTGATGAATCAACGTTTTGTTTAAACGGGCACGTAAATCGACACAACTGTAGATATTGGTCAGACCAAAACCCACATTGGATGGAACAAGTTCATACCCAACGACCACAAAAAACCAAAGTTTGGTGTGGCATTATTGGTGGAAACGTCATAGGACCCTATTTTATACATGGAAATTTGAACTCTGAACGATATCCATTACTTTTACAGGAGGATATTGTTCCACAGCTCAGACGATTATTCCCGAACCATAATAATCCCCATTTACCAGCTAAACAAATATGGTTTCAACAAGATGGGGCTCCACCACATTTTGGACGGATGGTGAGGGAATATCTAGAGGAAACTTTTTCTGGTAAATGGATTGGGCGCAGAGATGCAATTGAATGGCCTGCTAGGTCTCCTGATATGACCCCTCTTGACTTTTTCCTTTGGGGCCATATGAAAAATTTAGTGTACAAAAATAGGCCACAAAATATCGAAGATTTGCAACACAGAATAATGCATGAAATTTCCAGTATTGCTCCCAATATCCTTTTAGATTCGCTACAAAATTTTGTTCAACGAATTCATTACTGCCAGGAGGTAAACGGTGGATACTTTGAGCACCTTATAAAATAGGATTTCAAATTGTTGTTTACTAAAACTTAGTTTGTCTGTTTTATTATTGTTATTAGATTTATTTGAAAACGATATTTGGAACTCGATATCTCGAAAACGGTTAAGATTGGGTATATAGTATGCTTAACATTTTTTTTTAATCTTGTAAGTAATTGAAATATTGAATAATATACAGGAGGTTCCATTTAAAATAAAGTAACTTTGTTTTTCCATGGCTTTTTGACTGATCCTGTCTACTTAGTTTATGTGCAGTGTAATAGATTTCCAAAAACCCTAAAAGTTTTGTATTTAACATTCTTCGCTAGCTATCTTACTTTAGCAAATAATCGACCGTTTCCATACATAAAAGCGACCCTGTATACATTATGGCATGAAAAGAGAACCCTATTTTATGACCTCTAAAATCATGTCTGGTTAAAGTGTGTAAAATTAATAGCAAACGAAATATGATATTTAAAAGTTAGCTCAACTCTCTAACTCTCAACTTTGGAAATTTTTGAACATGAACTAATACCAATTTTTATCAATAATTCTTTTGCGCCGAAGGGATTGCTTTAAAAAATGGCCTGTGGATATACCAAAGGATGTAAAGAAAACCATGGCTGCAGGAAGTTAGGATTAAATTGCTCCATGTTCTCCAAAACATGTATAAGCGACAATTGTGAAAACGATGATGTAACTGAATTATCAAAAGAAGAAGTTTAAGAAGATGCTGACAAAGAATTGGATAGTAATATAAAAAACGTTTTAAATAATTTTAATATTTAGATATGTAAATATTAAAAGTTTAGTCAACAAAACAAATAGGTAGTTAGAAGTGTTCTACGAAAAATAGTTTAATTTAATTTTTATTTTCCAATCATGCATAGGTTTTTTAAAATAATTATTTAAAATTAATAAAAATTAGTTTCTTTATTTTGTATAAAAAAAAAACTTGGTATAACAGTAAAAAGGTGTCAAAAATGGGGCAAAGTAGTTTATTTATTATATTTTAAAATTTAAGAAGAAATGATAAGGATTAGAAAAAAATAACTTTACTACTATTAATCCTACACAGTTTTCTTAGGCACCGCTTTCAAAGTCCAAAAATAATATTTTTTTTAATGTCATATTTTCTGTGGCTAAATTAACCAAAAAAACAGTTATAGGACAAATTTTAAAGAAAAACAATAAAAATTAGAAACTTTAAAATTCCTATCTCGGTTACTACAAATCCTAATTCCAAAACTTTTATGACTTATACCAAGAATAATTTTAAAGAACATGGTAGCAGCTTTTTTTTCTGTAAAGTAATACCTATACCTAAATTTAGGTAAAAATAAATTATAAGAAACAAAGAAAAATAAAAAAAATTGCTGATTTTGGTTTGCTGTTTCGTTTTTGAATACATTTTTGGCAAATATTTTTTTTTTGTTTTTGGAAAGTAGCATTTTAAAAATTTAATTTTAAATAACCGTTGTGGGGACCTCTATTTGCAAAATGTGCATATTTGGGTTAAAATCAAAAAACTAAAAAGTGGACAAATCGCCTTTATCTTAAAAATGCATATCTTTAAACGTATTTTCATATTTTAGGGTCAATTGAACATTGGAAACATTAAACCTCTTTTAACGTTAAAGTTTTCTTTAACCCATCTTTTTTTAAATTGCTTTAATTACATGAAAGAAAATGTAAATATAATTTGTACAGGATTCGCAGTCATATAGGCGTAGCGTATGGTGTCTTTGACATATCTTTAATATTTTTTTGTTACATTTTATTAGAAATGGGCCTGGAATTTCTTATCACACTTGCCTAATGCAGCTAGTAATTACCTAACAAAAAAACAAAGTTTGCAGTAGTTAATTAATGAAAAACAGTTAAACTTATATCTACATAAAATACACTGACACAAAAAAGTATTGACTTTTAATTTTTTTTTTTTTTTTAAATTGGACAAATTTTTTTCTCAAAAAATAAAAATTTTGTTTTCTGTATGTCAGTACTCCCAAAATGAGTTTAAAATGTATGATACGTGTTATTAAGATTTTTTTGATAATAACAATGACAGTAACGAAATACATTAATAAACTTTAACATCTTTGTAAGTTTAGTAAGTCACGCTATATACTTGTATGCCAATTCAAAACAAACTTTAAATTTGTAATTTAATTTTCAAAAACACTTAAAATTTATTTTCAATTTAATTGGTCAGATTCTTAAAAAAATTATATTATTACGCGGTTAACACTAAAAATAAGTAATTATTTACCATATACTACTCGGGGATCATTTTTTTAATCACAATAATACATTTTTTTCCAAAGAGAAATTCTTTTATTATTTTATTAAATATCAAAAGTTTTTTTTGCAAATTGACTTATTGCGATCAAATTTATGTTTTCCAATTTTTAACAGTTTGCATTGTAAATAAATATATAAACTGTGTTTCCAAAATAGATTTGTCACTAAATAAATTATGTTACCTGTCACCAAAATATAGCATGGTTTAGTTTGGTTAGTTTTAATTAATTTTGGTTAATTTGGGTTAGTTCTGGTAATGTTATAATATTTGGTCTTTGCATTTTTGGGTGATTGCACATTCATTTACAGATGAATGTTTTCAAATAATTTTGCTTTAACAAATTGGTGACAGTTCTATTATTTCCAGGACATGCCAATTTATATAATAACTAAAAGATAAATAATTTGGTGTCCGAATAAATTGTACCCATAATACTTAGTCTTTTTAAGACCCTTTTTGACCCTTACAAAAATAAAAATCCTTTAATAAGTAAGTTTTTTCAAGAAATTGTTCAAATTTTGCTTTGGGACTATTGTCTGTCTGTCTAAAATAGGGGTAATCTTATAGATTTATAACATTTGTTAAAATTAAATCTATTTGGTGAACATGCTGACACGTTTGTTTTTTGTCAGATTAAATGAACGTTTAAAATGAAATTATAAAAAAATATCCTTTTCGGTTTGGCATGCAGTAACTCAAAAATTTTAGTGACAAATTACTATTTACTATTTTGTTTTTTTTTTATAGTTTTAAAAAGCTCTTTTTATGACGTCTTATATTTTGCTGTACACTTATTTTTAAAACACATATCTTTTTGGTTGAATTAAAAAAATAATTATTTTTTTACGAAATAGTCTCTGCATACTTTATGTATCTTCCATTTTATGGCTTATACTTACAGGTATACTGGGATTACTTGAAGTATTGTTTGATCATAGTACAAAGGTGAAGCATTTCAAAAAAATAAGCAGCATTAAAAAGGACAACAGGGCAACTTGAATATATCGGACCTTAATAAACGGACCTAAAATAATAAAACCTTGTTAAAATAATATCCTATATTAAAATTTTTAATTAAACCCTGAGCTTATAACTAAACGAAATATTTTAAATAATTTTAAATCAAAGTTAAAGTGTCTAAAATTTTCAGTCTAAAAAACAGTGTTAAAACCCATTAATTTTTTAAAAAGTTCTAACCTCAAAAATAATTTTTTATTAAAACCCAAACAAATAACTTAAAAACGTAGTGAAGAAATCAAAAAAAGGAATATTAATTTGAACGCCAAAAGCTTTTGTTTTTGTTTTAAAAATTGCAATTTTTTTTGTAAAATATTTTCCAGATTTTAACCTAATCACAAATTTTCTTTTATCCCTAAAATTACTGAAAAATTTTAAATTTATGGAATTACCTGAATGGTAAGAATTCCAAAACTCTTAAAAGGTTTTATTAACTTTTTTAAACATAAACATGTTTTTTTCTTTTATAAAGTACTTTTGTTCTTTTAAATTAAAAATTTAATTAACATGTAAATTTTTAAAATTTGGGTTTTTTATTTAAAAATACCCCAAACCGTAAACATTTTTTATTTTCCCTTTTTAAAATAAACACCTAATGAATAAAATAATATCTTTATAATTTTTGCATTATCTTATCGTTTTCTTTTCTAATTGTTTTTTTTTTGTCAAACAAATAGAGATTCTTTTGTGATATATTTTTTATCTTGTATATTGTACAGTTTGACCTGTAAGTATCTACTTGAAAAGTTTCCACTTAAATTCTTTAAATTAAAATTTTAAAAAATAATATTGAGGTTGGACAAAAACAAAGACCAAAAATTCTTAGATAATTCACATTTTTTACATTTTGGTTTTAGTCGTCTTATTTTAAATACTTAATTAAATATTAATGCTTTTTAAAATAATAAAACTTTTTTGTAGTCTATTTTAAGATAAAAATCGTGTTTTTTATCTCCAAAGGGTTTCAGTGATTAACTAGATAAAAAAAAAATTAGTTTAAATATTTGTTTTTTTTTTAATTTTCAAAACCAAAGATAACCCTAAACTATGGGTATAGTCTCATTTTTAATTTTTTACTTTTTTAACCGAGTTTTGCATTTAATAGGATTTATAAAAAAATAATTTGATTTATTTAGAAATGCATTATTAAACCCTGATTAAAAGATAGGGGACAAAAATAGTCACTCTTACCATACATCTCCCTAAAATAACATTCCATACGTAATTAGGTTAAAGTATTATTAGAGTAGGTAAAATACCAAATAATTTGCCTAAAATAAAAAAAAAATACACAGCTAGAATTTTTAACTAAAATAATAACAAAAAAGGAAGACAGAATAAGCAAACATAAAATTACAAAAGGCGGATTTAACCCTTACTAGAAAAAGCATAATTATTTCATTTTGTTACCACTACCACTTTAGTTTAATGTACATTTTTAGTTAACTTTTTTAGTGCCCTTTTAAATTTGAATTACATGCAAAATTTATGTAACAGTAATTAATTTTTTATTTTAAATTTGCCTGTTTTTTTTTTAAACTCTAATGCGCTATTACATATATACAGTATGTCTCAATAAGTTGGAACCATATGGAAAACTTTTTTTTTTGAATTTTACGAAAAAAAGTTATTCCTTATAAAAAGTTCTGCATGGTCTAAAACCTAAAGTATTACCATCAGATATTAATTTTTTTCAGGCGTATACGAGTTTTATCAAAAAGTATGAATTTTGCCCAAGAGTAAAGTACCTTTATTTTTGACAATTTCGAAAATTGTTATTAAAAAAAAGTTGATCAGAACTAAAAACCATGTTTAAATATGCAATTTTACCCATTTACAAAAAAAAAAAATTTTATATAAAAAAAAATCTACTTTATTACTTATAAATAAACACCCCATAAGTTAATAACACTATTTTTATATACTTAATAAATTCCAACGCGTTTTGACGAGCGCTATCAAACATTTCTTGCTCTTAAAAATTCATTTTTATTTATTGTAGACGTACGTTGTATATATATATATATATATATATATATATATATATATATATATATATATATATATATATATATAGATATATATATATATATATATATATATATATATATATATATATATATATATATATATATATATATATATATATATATATATATATATATATATATATATATATATATATATATATATATATATATATATATATATATATATATATATATATATATATATATATATATATATATATATATATATATATATATATATATATATATATATATATATATATATATATATATATATATATATATATATATATATATATATATATATTATATATATATATATATATATATATATATATATATATATATATATATATATATATATATATATATATATATATATATATATATATATATATATATATATATATATACAGGGTGTTACTTAATGGTATGTCATTATTTGAAGGAGGCATTCCTGGATCGATTTTAAGTCGAAAAGTTCATATAAACGTGGGCCCTAAAATGCTTAGTTATTAAGATACAGGGTGTTAAAGTTTTATTTTATTTTCACTTTTTTAAAACATTTTTCAAAGACGGTTTGAGATATTGAACTGAATTTTGGCACAGGATATTATGGCATAAAAACACACTTTTCAGATGTTCATTTAATTTTTTTGCAACCAGTGGCGACTATGACGAATTTTCAAAACAATTTTACAAAAATACTACGCCATTGACTTGGGAAAAAAAATTTTGGTTTTATAATAATTATCAATCAATTATAAACAAAAAAACCCTCTTTCATTTTTGCCGTAAACTTACGTTTGGGAGAAAATCGTTAATTAAAAAATGTCTTATGTACCCAAATTGATCTTGAAAAATTATTATTGAAATAAATCAAGTTAGCTTTGCTCGTTGCCAGCGATTGTTGTTTTGTTGTTGTAAACATTATGACACTGACGTTAATTATCATTCTTGACAGTTTGTATTTATTTTCCTTTGATCTTAAAACGTGCATTTTGCTAGTTAAAAAAATGGTAAATTATTCTAATTTGGAAATGACAAAATGCATTTCCTTTATGGTCTAGCTAATGGTAATGCTGTGGAGGCGCGGCGTTTGTATCAAGAAAGGTATCCTAATCGCGCTCTCCAGATAAACGAACATTTATAAACATTCATCGTCGTCTGACTGAATCTGGCAGTTTTAAAGCTAATATTTCCGAGGGAAGGCCCCGTACAGTTAGAACACCGGCAGTGGAGGAGGCTGTCCTGCATACAGTCGAAGAGGATCCAACCACAAGTACGCGAAAATAGGTATGGCATTAAACATCTGCACAAGACGGTATGGGAGATTTTAAGAGATTCTTTGTTATATCCTTTTCACATACAAAGGGTTCAGGCATTGCTTCCTAGAGATTATGAACCACATACGCAATTTTGTAGATGGTATCTCCAAAAAGTAACAGAAAATCCTCATTTTGATGCCAAAATATTGTTTACGGACGAAGCAAATTTTTCAAGAAATGCAATAACCAATTTCCATAACAATCATTACTGGGCCCAGGAAAACCCTCATGCGATTACAGAGACACATTTTCAGGAACAATTTTCACTGAACGTTTGGATCGGTATCGTATCCGACCATTTAGTTGGACCATTTTTTTTACCAGGACGCCTTAACGGACAGGATTATTGTAATTTTCTCCAAAATGATTTGCCTTTGCTTCTTGAAAATGTTCCTGTTCAGTTACGGCAACAACTTTGGTTTATGCATGATGGCGCTCCCGCCCACTTTAGCATATTGGCTCGTGAGCATTTAAATAGAGCCTACCAAAATCATTGGATAGGCCGTGGAGGACCACAATTTTGGCCACCTAGATCGCCTGACCTGAACAGCCTAGATTTTTATTTGTGGGGACACCTAAAAACATTAGTTTATCATACACCAATTGTGACATTAGAAGAACTCAGAAATAGAATTATTGACGGATGTGAAACTATCCGAAACACGCATGGAATTTTTTGAAAGGGTTCGTAATTCAATGAGAAGAAGAGCAGAAGCCTGCATAGAGGCGAGAGGTGGTCATTTCCAACATTTTTTGTAAATTATGTATGTATTGTATTTAATTGTTATTGCTTTTTGTTCACTAGTTTGTAAGAAAATAGCTTAAAAATAAATATTTGAAAAATGCATTTAAAATTGAAAATAAAAGTTTAACACAATCAAGAATGATAATTAACGTCAGTGTCATAATGTTTACAACAACAAAACAACAATCGCTGGCAACGAGCAAAGCTAACTTGATTTATTTCAATAATAATTTTTGAAGATGCAATTTGGGTACATAAGACAGTTTTTTAATTAACGATTTCTCCCAAACGGTAAGTTTTACGGCAAAAATTAAAGAGGGATTTTTTGTTTATAATTGATTGATAATTATTATAAAACCATAATTTTTTCCCAAGTCAATGGCGTAGTATTTTTTTTGTAAAATTGTTTTGAAAATTCGTCATAGCTACGCCACTGGCTGCAAAAAAAAATTATATGAACATCTGAAGAGTGTGTTTTTATGCCATAATATCCTGTGCCAAAATTCAGTTCGATATCTCAAACCGTCTTTGAAAATGTATTAAAAAGTGAAAATAAAATAAAATTTTAACACCCTTAATATCTTAATAACTAAGCATTTTTGGGCCCACGTTTATATGAACTTTTCGACTTAAAATCGATCCAGGAATGCCTCCTTCAAATTATGACATACCATTAAGTAACACCCTGTATATATATATATATATATATATATATATATATATATATATATATATATATATATATATATATATATATATATACAGGGTGCCACAGATTCGAGTGCATGCATGGGGATCTCGGACACCGTAAGTGATACGAAGTCGGTTAAATTATGGCAAAGTTGCGCACTTAAGTGCCTAACAACATGCCGATTAGAAAGTTGTAAAAATACTAGTACTTCTGGAGATATCCGAAAAAAACCGAAATTTGTCGATTTCGTTTTAATTTTTTTCTGACGTTATTTAAAAAGATATAGAAAAACAAAAGACACATTCTTATGGCCACTTTTTAAGTTCTACAAAACAGCGTTGAGAGATTTTCCATACCACGTTTCGTTTTCGTTAAACCACCATCAACTTTATTTTTTTAAATGCGGCACTCAATTGTTTATTGCATTTTTTTGAAGCAGTTATAATCCCAAATACAATGATGTATAACACTTAATATTTTTCTGTTAAATAAACATATTTTCCATAAGAGACAATGAGTAAGACAAGGAACGCACATTATTTCTTATAGGGGCGTTCCATATTTGTTAATAAATATTAAGTGTTATACATTTTTGTAATTGGGATAATAAGAGGTTCCAAAAAATTGAATAAAAAACCCAGGTCCGTATTTAAAAAAATTAAGTTGATGATGGTCTAACGAAAACGAAACGTCGTACGGAAAACCTCTCAATGCTGTTTTGTAGAGCTTAAAAAGTGGCCATAAGAAAGTGTCTTTTGTTTTTCCATATCTCTTAACGACTTCGTATCTCTTACGGTTTCCGAGATCCCCATGCATACACTCGAATCTGAGGCACCCTGTGTATATATATATATATATATATATATATATATATATATATATATATATATATATATATATATATATATATATATATATATATATATATATATATATATATATATATAAATATATATGTGTGTGTTGGGCGCAAAGCCCGAAAACGGCCAATGGAGAAAGTGGAAACCCCGTTCTGGTCGACAGCATATTGCCAAACACGCACAAAATCTGTTTTTGGACGGCTTGTTTGTATGCTAGACGCATTCTGGTTAAACGGCCGGAAAGCGATATTTCGGACATTGGCAAAATGCAGTCGACCAGAACGGGGTTTGGCCACTTTATACATTCCTCTTACTTTCATTATCAATTTAAGAATTTTTTACCGAAGTTTTTTGAGAACAAGTTTTCTGCACGTTACAGTTAGCAGCAATTCACAAGTTGCATCTGCTCATTATAAAACCGTTATTTTAGTCTGTATAGTTACTAAAGATATTTAAAGCATACACCTCTGGACCTCTGTAACCACAGCTTAAATGCATTTAAACGATTGGTCGTGATAATCAGTATGATGATCAAAATATTCCTAATGTTGACAAATTTAGCAATTAAATTTTTTATATTTCGACCACACCACTATATTAAAATATTTGATTAACTTTATATTTTTTACATACATTGTAAAATAATTTAATATAAGTCGTGGTGTGTGAATTTTAATACTAAAATTGACTAATTTGTCCCTACGTGCTTGCTTAAATAAATATAAATTTAAAATATTGACTTATGTTCGGAATCAGTAATTGGGTTTTTTTAATTCTACAAGTAATTTTTATTTCTGTCAGAATTAATCCAAAAACCTTCTAGATAAAAAATAATAAAATAATATGTAAAAAATACAACATTTATACTCAGTAATATAAACAATTAAAAAAAAATACTAAGTACATTAATCAGTTCATAACATGCCTAATAACTTAAATTAAACGCATTAAAAAAAAACAATTATATTTAATTCGAAGAAAGCCGATCGTGATTTTCAGGAAGGTTGTTTAGACCATTAGTTGGTTCAGCTTCAGATATCAAGTGGGTTTGCGTTAAACAATGTTTATTAGAGGTAATGCACAAAACTTAGTAATCTATATATGTGTGAAAGAAATTTGACGTTCACATCCCGATTGTGAACGTCAAATTTCTTTCACACTCGTACAATGTGAAAGATAGTTAATGTCAAATAACTATAAAGTTGTACATTTAAAGCCCTTTGTTTTGGGAAAAAAATGCAAATTTCAGTTTTATTTTTAATTAACATAAATACTAAAAAAAAAAAATTACGGGCATCTTTTGTTGTGTCTTTTTTGAAATTGTCATTGGGCTATTAAACCTATAGTCCATTTAAAAATGGACAATAAATTAAAAAAAGTACACAACTTGTGCATAATAAGTTTTTAAAAAAGACAGTTTATTGTAACTTGATACACATTTTGCTTGTGTAAACATTTACACATTTTTAAGAGTCCCTGTTTAAAATTAATAATTAGCAAATTATGTTAGTATTAAAACGACCAAGTTCCTGCAAAATGCATCGCATTTTAGCAGTAATTCTGTAAATAAATAGAATCGAATTCATCATGTATTTATTACGAACGGACCGAACAATGTAGCTTTAAATGCATTATTGCTTTCTCACCAGCAAATGTATATTTGTTAATAATAATATTTGTGATCAAATAATAATTTACTTACCGCAAATAGTCGACCGAAATTTAATTAAATTTTACTACAATAATTATTTGTACTGATATTACATAAAAGTAATAGCAATCTAACCAAATAAAATTAACATGTTTAACTTTTGTTTCAGGATAAACTACAAAGTTAAGGACAATCCAACTATCTATCGAGCGACTTACGTATATGCAATTTCCCAAGGTAAAATTTATATATTTTTATTATTAATAACTTGTGTTGCAATTGGGTAATTGGGTAAAAATATTTTATTTTATATAAGCGGTAATTATTATTTACGGAGTATAAAATTTTACTTTAGGTTTAAGTGCAAAACAACACTTTTTTAATTTAAAATGCTTTAGACAAATGCTTTAGGGGATGAGTAGTAGGAAGTACGGTGCCTCTAGGAAGAACTGTAAAGGGATGCATGAAGATGGCACTGTGTGTGTGTTGCTATATTATACTCTTGTAAGGGCGCAATTTTTCGCTTACATCCTGCATTAGGTTTTGGACGGCTTAGACATCTATCTCTGTAACTTTGCTGTAGATGCTACGCCTTAGTTACGCTTCATCTTTAGCTTTTCCCTTCTCCACCTTCTTAGCCAAAAGTGGCCAAAAATCCTTGATCCTATAGAGTAGGTAAGGGGGATGTTGTTTTTTAAAACAAATCGTATGTTTTGAGCGTTTACGTAATGACCGGCGTGATAACATAATACTTAGATTGCTCAGCAAATTTTGTCACCTTTAGCAAGATTTTCATGTATAATTAAACAACCCAGTCAAACAGTCCCGAACACAGGCTTCTAAAAAGATTTAGAATACTTACTCCCATAAGCGCCTATGTGGTGTGGTACACCCATGTTCTCGTCTGTAAGTCTTTTTTTCCTGGTTATAGGCTTACCTTTCGGATTACTTAAATGATCTACAGGGTGATTCCTAAGTTGACGCTTTCTTTTAACTCTACGTAGACCTCATTAAAATAAACAAGTTTTATAAATAACTTTTTTCAAAATACTAAAAAATAAGGAACTTACATTCATTTAGTGTGTCAAATACGGTCCTGTCTTAGGTAAATTGTCAACGCCCAGGAAGTCTTCTGGCTGTAGTGCTTAGACGCGTTGAACGTAATTTTCCCGCAATGTTGTCCACACTTTTTTTGCTTAAACCGACCTGATTTGCAATCACCCCTTACTACAATCATTATAGCAAAATAAAAGGTAATTTTTGTAATTAATGTTAACAGATATCTGACTGCGCCATGACTTCCGGAATAACCTGTAGATTACTAAAATCAAAAATCCCATTTTTTTCAGGTAATTTTTTTAAACAATAATTATTAAAAAAGGCCTTTTTTTCGTTTTTTTTATATAACAAAAAGTACTGGCTATATCACTTTACTCATAAAAGACTGTTTGTAGAGAATTTAAAAACCTACAAAATGGTTTTAAAAAAATCCCGATCCGAATATTTTTCACCGAAAAAAGCCGGAAAAACGCTTAAAACAGACATTTTTTCAATAATTCGTATCTCCGTTAATTTTCACTATTAAGGGCTGATTTTTTGGTAAATGATGGTCAAAAACATATACTTTGGCTGCCAAAAGATGAAAATTGTCGCATTAATAATTTTTATTTAATCGCACGATAAACAAATTAGGCCCTTATCTTGCAAGTGCCGTGAATATTAGGCAAATGGTCCGATTTGAATTTTTAAAACGTCTTTTTAAAGTTGGGATTAAAAGCTACAAATTGTATATCTTACATTTTTATAAAAGTTTGGGGAAGATTGGTAAAAATGCTTGTGAACCTAGGCGTCTACCAAAAATTCCGTCGAGCGCCCAATGCACGCAGCCCCTCTCTCACTTCTCCTTCGCTGCTAGGTGCCCCTCCACGTCTCGGTCGCGAACGACAGTTAGAGACAATATTTTCACCCGATTTTTTTTTCTTTAATCCCTCTTCCAGACTAATAGATAAAACATGGGTTTCCAGGAGGTGGGTACTCCCTATAATTTTTTTGTATTTTTAACACGAAAAAAATTAATTTTGTCTGTTGGTATTTGAAACCAATCAGCATTTTTGACCTATTTAATTGGTTTGTATCACTTTCGGTTTAACCGAAAATGACTAGTAAACAATCAAATTTTAAATGGTATGACCGATATATTTTCTCTTATATTATATTATTATGATGTAATATTTTGATGGGATATGACATTCTCAATACAATGACACCTTATACAGGGTGTTTATTAAACATGCGACAAAAATTTAAAGGACTATTCCTTAGAATATTCTAAGGATATTTTGTCCCTTGATGATTTTTGATAGGGCGCTTTGTTTCGAAGATACGGGGCTAAAAAGAATTTCGACAATAACAATTTATTACCAAAAATTACATGTAATTTTTCTTAATCTACAAGAACTATTAAAAATGACTACCCCCGCTCGTATTATACACAGAAAATACACGTCAAATAGACAAAGTCAATCAGTTTCAACCTATTCGACACATACAAAATGATCACTTACGAGACATATTCATATTGAATGTCTGCAGTTGTTTGTAGTAATAGGAAAGTTATTAAAAGATAACAACGGAATTATTAGATTTTTTATTACTTGCTAGGTCCAGTGTAGTACGCTATACCTTTATTTCGGCTATGTTAATAATTTTAAAATTACCAAAAAATTGAACAGTGGAAATCTTTTTTGCCCCGTATCTTCGAAACAAAGCGCCTTATCAAAAATCATAAAGGGACAAAATATTCTTAGAATAGTCTAAGGAATAGTCCCTTAAATTTTTGCCGCATGTTTAATAAACACCCTGTATATCTCTTTTTGACACTTTTGCTGAAAAATATTAATTTTTTAAAATATTAATCCCGAGGGACATAAAAACGTTAAAACGGTTATTTTTAGTTGAGTTAGTCATGGAAAAATTAATTTGATTGTCTCTTGGTTCTTACGGCTTCTTCAGACGAAGTATAACTTTTTATGGTCATAAGTCATATTTTTCAAATGCAACAAGGATAGCTCGTTAGCATATTTTAAAAGGGCATTAGGCGTTAAATAATTTTGTACCACATAGTCGGTATTAAGGGGAACACTGTTTCAAAAATACACCCAATAAATTATTTACTCTGTTGTTAATCCTTTGAATATCATTAAACCCGAGCGCTCTAGAGAAGCCGTAAAAAAAAAAGATAAATGAATCTGTTTTTCCATGGCAACTGGATCTAAAAGTATTTTTTTTTCAGAAAAAGTGTTAAAAATGGTATACAAGGTGTCATTTTATTGAAAATGTCGTATCCTATCAAAATAGTGATGGGACTCGAATAGGATTTTATGACTCGAGTCACTCGAGCAATTTTACTACCTCACTCGAGTTATACTCGAGTCACTCGAGTAAAATCTCACTTGAGTTGCAAGTTTGCAATTCAAGTGAGATTTCTTTAAGGGTAATTCTCACGAAAAATGAAGATCTTCAGTTCATAGCGGTTAATTTTTAATAAAATAATATATACCTGTTAATTATTAGATTAATTATATCCCAACGTTGCATTTGTAATAATACACTTAGTAAATTGGAAGCTTGTTGTTAACACAAATTATTTTGCTCTTAAAAGCTTAAAATCTCACTCCCGTGATTGTTCACCTTGGGGTTTGCTTTGTATAATATATTTTTTTAAATATAATCTTATAACTCAACAGCTTAATTTTTTTCAACAAAGCTATAATATATCACAACTTTATAAAAACTTATAATAGCAATTTGGTAAACTTCTCTTCACTATATTTTTACGACTTTATATCTCTGTTCCAAAGTTGTATCTCACTTCTGTGAAGAATTTGTTAAATATGAATTATTACTTAAAAGATGGATCTAGTGTCGTAATTTTAATCGTTGGTACTTTTTCTATTTGTTCTATTTTTCAAATCAGTGCTTGTTTGTCATCTGAGCGGAAACGAGCGTTGTTTATGTTGTCGCAAAGTTTTGATTTACACTTGGTACAGTAGTGATTCTCATTTCTGTGAAGTGTGATAATAAAGTAAAATAAATATATTTTTATTTAACTTTAGTTAATAAATAATTATTAGTATATTTTGCTATTAACGTATGAATAAAAATCACAATATTATTTGATGTTCTTTAAATATTTTTAATAAAGTAGGATGTTTCTCACTTCCGTGAATCTAACCTCAGTGAAGTTGGCGACTCACGGAGGTGAGATGTTTTTCACGGAAATGATAATATATAACGGAATTTCTAGAATATGGAGTCTAAGAAGAAAATATCCAAGAATAAGAGCAATAATAAGCATGAAGAACAAAAAAGAAGACAAAGAAAGGCAATGCGAAGACTTCGTAAAGCTAGAAGTGATCCCCAGAAATACGAAGAAGAGAAGCAAAAAGATTGAGAAAGATATTACAGAAGAGTAAAGAAAGGTAAAATAGAAAGTATTAGCCAGATGACTGAGAGAGATAAAAGGGTGCAAAGAAAAAAGTGGAATGTACGCAGTAAAAATTATTACGAAAGAAAAAAGGAAGCAGAACATTTAGAAGAGAAATTAAGACATAATTCTCCACCACCGACACCTACCATAGAAGTTTTGGAGGAAAACAGTAGACGAAAAATTGATGATGGCAGAACTGGGCAAGGAAAACAAAAAAGAAGAAAATATGTAAGAAAATTAAATAAACAAATCAATGAATTAAAAATTCAACTGCAAAAAAAATAAATAAAAAATACAGAATGCGCCTAAAAAGAATTCAACAAGGTAAAAAACACAACCTAATAATTCTCCACTGAATTTGTAGAAACCTTAACTTCTGGAATGAACACAATCACCCCAAGAATTAAAAAGGAATTATTATTTTCTGCAGTAATTAAAAAACAACTTTCCAACCACTATCGTCAATTAAGAAGATCTCGTCAAAATCAGCAATTTTGGAAAATTATTTGTGGAAATGTTGTAAGAAAATATGTTTAAATAAAAACATTATCTAAAAATTGCTACAAGATCTTTTACGTCAGAAAAAAAAACAAATTGCAGAAAGATAATAAGTGAAAATCTAAGGAAAATAATTACTAATTTTCTTGAAATGGATAAATGTAGCAGATTATGCAGTGGAAAAAATGAGTTTATTACAAAAAATAAAATAAAAAAACAAAAAAGATTTCTCAACCATCCATTAAAAGTTCTACACCGAAAATTTATGATTTCTGAAAGTTTTTAGATAAGCTATGCGACTTTTTTGCATACTGTTGTAGTTTACTATAAAGCTTCATTAAAAAATCTACAAAAAAATGTTTTTGTGCGGTATCACATGTTTTACGGCATGATGTGCGCATTTAAATCCAGTCTTTGAAGTGCTCTTAAAAAATGTCGGCAACCTAAACAAAGTCCATTTTTTAAGTGATGGATGGCCAACTATATTTCTATGCAGCTCCAAGTTAAAGAGCTGAAATGGCATTTCAGTGAAAAAGGTCATGGTAAGGGAGCTCCAGATGGAATTGGGGGCCTCGTAAAATGGACTGCGGATTGTGTAGTGGCTAGAGGACAGGATATTGCTGATGTAAAATAATTGTTGACCATTTTGCAGGATAAATGCAAAGGTATTCGAATCATCAACGTCTCAATGCAACAGCACACTATCAACAACATAGAAAAACACTTACCAGAAGATTTGCCACCTTTTAAGGGAATTTTGCAGTGCCATTAAGTTGTCTGGTCCAAAGGTTCCTGTACTTTAGATATATGAAAGCTTACCTGTCTGAGATGTTTTGCCTCAACGCAGTATCCGCATTTTTCTTTGGGAACTTACAAGTTTAAACAATGTATCCTTTTTATGATAAATTTAATATTGCATTATTAAAAATATTTCTCATTTTCCTTAAAAATATTTTAAGATCCACCGTCAGTAAAAAGGAAATTAAAATATGAAGAAGTTTATCCTAGTTCTGATGAAGATGACGTACTTTTAGCAAAACTTACAAAGAAAATAAAATTAGATACAAGAAGTTATAATGTTTAAACCATCCAGAGGCCAGCTTTATTAGAACTATCGTTGAATAATAAAGATATTACCTCAAACCCAAAACAAAATGACTTCGTGGTTGTTCAATTTCGCACACCAACGACTGTTAAGCACTATATAGGTATCGTGCAATCAACTGAAGTAGATGGCTATTCAGATGATTGTCTTATTCGTTTTTTGATACAAACTCCCAAAAAAGGTCTGTGTCATTTTCCAAAGAGAGACTATATTTCTTTAATATACAAGGGTGATATTTTACAAGTGCTTCCTACACCAATCGTAGATAGGGAGGAACAATATTATTTTAATACTAACTTATCAGTATTTAAAAATTTAGGCTAAGTCTAATATTAAGTTACTTATTTTTTCCTTCGAGAGACAAAAAAACATTCTTTTCTTGATTTTTAACTTGTTCAGGTTATTACCTACTTATTTCGGACAACTGAAATTATATTTTTGTGTTATAATCATAAGAGTTATATCTTATTTTTTTTATAAATAAAATATTTAATCATCTAATTTAATGTATTTCTTTTTTTGGCGTGTTTAATTTAATTAAAATATAATAATAAACTTTTTTTCACCTCTGTGAACTAAGCCTCAACTCCGTGAAATGATCTTTTTTAAAAAAGGCTGTTTTTTGATAAATTTTATTTAAGTGTGAAACCATACTTTTAGCGGAAATTTGATGAATATATTATAAAGAAATGTAAAAAAAATTAAACAAAATATAAAATTTTATTTTTCATTGAACCGAATGTAACTTTCTTAATGTTTCGTGAGAACTACCCTTAAGCAATTTTAAACACATACCTTTATTAAAATAGTGTTATTGTCATGAAGTAATATAAAATAAAATGCAACTGAGAGAGTTTTACATATTATCTATTTAAGTAATCAACAAAGTAAAAAAATATCTTTCTAAGAAGTAAGAATATTTGAATTTACATGAATGGATGACTAATATCAATAATCATTTTATGCAATTTTAATAACAAGTAACTTTTTACTTAAAATAGTAAATAATAGTATCAACAATTATATTAAATTATACTGTATCGGACTTTTGCTTACAATAAAATTTTCTTTAATAATAAGAAAATATCAAAATCACAAGATTTTAGTTTTAAAGACAAATAAACTGAATAAAGTTACATAAATCTCTATTTAGAATTTAAAACAAAACTTTTGACAATGGTCCAAAAATGTTCGACTCTTAAATAGGTTTAAAACTCTGATGCTCGTAAGAGACTAACGAGTAAGAATTTTTTCCAACCGAGTACGAGTCTGACAAATTCACTCGAGGGGCTCGAGTAAAACAGGGCTCAAGTCGCTTTACTATATCAAAATAAGAGAAAATGTATCGGTCCTGACGTAAAAAATTTGTAAGTCATTTTCGGTTGAACCAAAAGTGATACAAAACAATTAAATAGGTCAAAAAACGCTTATTTGTTTCGAATACCAACACACAATTTTTTTGTGTTAAAAATAAAAAAAATACAGGAAAAACCACCCCATAGAAACTCATGGCATATCTGTCCTAACTCTCAGAGTTTTTATTTTATGTTTGACTTAATAAGTTTTAGGAGCAAAAATGCCCAAGATAAATTGACTTTTCTCGCAGTATATTAAACTTTAGTTTTCCTTCAGAAAGTTAAACATCATCAAGAATATTAATCAAAATGTTTATGAAAAGGTAAAGTAAGACGTAAGCCCAACTTTAAGTAAGTTTATAGTTTCGGAAATTGATTTTCGTCACCACAGTAGACTTATAATAGAGCAATACTAAATAAAACTCTTTTGCATCCTTTAATAGTTGATCTTAACAAGAGTCATACTGCCCTAAAAAATAAAATTAAAAAGAAAAATCCAATACTTTTAAATTTTGACATTTATATTGTATAAATCCAAGACATTAAATTACACAGCCCCACAAAAAAAAGTTAAAAATCCGAAAGGCTTGACCATGGTATCCATATGTTTTTGGGGTCCCTAAATTTGAATCCAAAGTCAGTTTGACCCTATAAGGTCGGGGTCAAGGGCAGTTTAAGATCAAATCTGCAAAATTAATCGCAACCAAATTTAAACAGTGTTTACTTATGTTTTTAAGGTCGCTGAATACTGATCCGTGGTCAGTTTAACCCTTCATATGGACCAGCAAAGGGTATCGATGCGCAGTTCAAAAATAAGATTTAATGGGCGAATAAATGTGTCCGTGCGCTGTGGCGGTAGTCATCGCTTAGGGTCTTAAATCATGCACAGAACGGACTAGCAGATCGATTTTATTTCCACGTTTGTCGCCGGCCAGTTCCGCACTGGCCGGTTGTGTGAGTTTTTTTAGTTTTTGGACTGACTTATTTTGTAATTTGTGATAGAATGTCTATATAATTATAGATTCTAAACAAGTTTTACTGTTTTATTGACCTATTTTGTGTTTAGTGGTAGCATTTGTTTATTCCTTTTGTTCATAAAAAAATTATAAACTGTTTTTTTTTTGTTATCCCTCAACGTGCTCATTGGTCGGTGGAAGGAATATAAATATATACCCCGCTCTGCGTTCCGATTGGTCGGCCTCTCCTCGTCGATAAATCGACACGTTGGAGCCACGAAGAAAGATTATACTATGATTCTTTTTTCTCTCTTGCACGCTTATTCGCACTGCCAAACGGCAAGGATGCCTCTAGTAAATCTATACTCGTTTTGTATAAATACATTTAAGGTGTTTACATATCTTATTATGGCTATCGAAAACATGAGTCTAAGGAGGAAAAGAGTAAACCAACATTTTTTTCTTTTCTGTTTCTAAATTTGTTTCAATCTTGCAAAAAAACGTTTATTGTACGGCCATATGCAAAACCAGTAAAATAAACCCGTTCCTAACCGATAGGAGACAGACAGTGTATTACACGATCCCTTTACTGATCCCCAAACAAAGCAGAACCCTTTAAATAACAGAAAGGGTTCAAACTTCGTCGTTTTTTAAACTGACATAAAACCGTGTAAATTAGGGACTCATGCGTTTAATCGATTCTAACAGTTTCAAAACCGTTTCACAGCGGTACAAAGACTGGATCTTAAAGCAAACCCTATCTTTTATTAGCCCTATTTTTTTGCTATTTAAATTTTGTATTATTAATTCTGTTACCTCATTGTTTATATTACTACCTAACATAATTTATATATCTATAGAAACGCAAAACAAAAAAACATCAGTATCTTAATATAGGAAAAAGAGTTATATGTGCAACCAGTGAGGAAAAGCACTATTTTCGTAAGGAGCAGAGCAAAAATATAAGTTATGAAATAAAATGTTTCCCAACGAGTTTCACACAATAGTTTTGCTAATTTTGAATATGATATAATTATTTTTAATTAAAGTTTAAAATATAACAAACTTTTCAAAACTCATTGACGTTGTCAAATATTTTACTTTTTATCACCAGTGGTTACTTTTTGTAACTAGTTATGAAAATTAAGATGTTTGATAATGTCAAGGAGTTTTGAAAAGTGGCACTTTAAATGTCAAAATTGGAAAAAATATATTTTATGAATAGAAATTAATTAATGATTTATAGAAATTTCTAAGTCCGGCTCTGGTCCTTTATTTTAAATACGCATGCTGGATAATTTTATTGTTTGTTTATTGCGCGCTAGCGTAAACTTGCCATAAATGCGATAAGCGATTATATATCTAAAGTTAGGCTATTGATGGTTTAACCCTATAAAATTTGGTTGCGACTTGATCTTGAAATACCCTACAAAAATTGAAGCTCTAAAAGACTTGACCATAGTATCTTCATATTTTATGGTCGCTGAATCCGAATCCGGGGTCAGTTTGACCTTATTAGGTCATGGTCAAGGGCATTTTAAGGTCAAATTGCAACTAAATTTGATGAGGACAAACTTACCACATATTCGTATTCAACGACCCCAAAAACATAAAGATACAATGGTCAAGTCTTTCAGACCTTTAACTTTTTATATTTTTTAGGGCTGTGTTATTGGCAGATTTAGTAATACTAAAAAATTATTTGAAACATTTTTTTTAATAAAATATGACATTTTGTAACCAAACTTGCAACTCTTCTTATTAATAAATTTGTTTAGTTTGATGTGTCAGAGAAATACAAATTTTAAAATCAGAGTTCAAAAGTTATTTAAGTTCCTAGAATTGTGACATCTCATCTTATTTTCGGAACATGTTCAAAATTAAATCTGTTTGAAACAATTTTATATTTTTTGTAGTTTATAAAACTTTAGATTTCTTTACCGAAGTTTAGCATCACTGAGAATATTAATCAAAGTTTTCATATCCAGTTGAAATAAAAGTCAAACTTTAAGTGAGTTTATAGTTTTTGAAATGGATTTTTGTCACCGCTGTATATTTTATCTAAAGAATAAATAAGGGCAGGAAACGGAAGGAGAGGAAAAAATTTGTTATTATAAAAATAGTAATAATAAATCGTCTTTTTTACAAGATTTTTTAAATTAAAAAAAGCAGAGTAGCTTGTTAAAAAGCACAGTGAATATTTGTAATTTAATAAGGTATGATATTTAAATATTTAGAATTCTTCATAAATTTAAAGCCTATCTAAAACTTAAACAAAATCCTAAATATTAATTTTATTATTTCTTTAAGCTTATTTTTAATAAAAAATTTAGCAAGTTTTTTTAAAAGTAGTGCTTTTTCCTTTTTAAAACACAACGGACTTAGATTTCAACTTTTTAATTTGGTTTTTGAAAGAAAGAAAACAGATATATACAATATATATATATATATATATATATATATATATATATATATATATATATATATATATATATATCAAACTTTAAAACTTTTCTTGTAAAAAAATACCATTTTATTCATCCTTACCTTTACCCTGTGAAGTGGTAAGGACTAAACTGGACTTGTTAAGAATAAAAAGACTTGTTTTCCTGTTTTTTTTTTTTTTTTTAATTTACGTAGGTGCTCCTTAAAGTGTGTTCTTGAATCATGAAATTTTTTGTTTTTTGTTTTCTATTATCGCAGCCGCATTAAAAGATTTTTTGGTTTTACTTGCGTCAAATTAAAGGTCTTTAAAGCGCAAATAAAAGCAAATTTTGTTTTTAATTTTTCTTTAACAAAGCTTATTGGCCCACGTTATGATTTAATATATATATATATATATATATATATATATATATATATATATATATATATATATATATATAGCCAATAGCTTTGTTAAAGAAAAATTAAATTTAAACCTAAAAAAAAGAATTTCCCGCCAAAAATTAAAAAAAAAATTGTGCTTTATTTGCGCTTTGAAGACCTTTAATTTGACGCAAGTAAAACCAAAAAATCTTTTAATGCGATAATAGAAAAACAAAAACCTACGTAAATTAAAAAAAAAAAAAAAAAACAGGAAAACAAGTCTTTTATTCTTAACAAGTCCGGTTTAGTCCTTACCACTTCACAGGGTAAAGGTAACGATGAATAAAATGGTATTTTTACAAGAAAAGTTTTGGACAAGTTTGATATATATTATATATATATATATATATATATATATATATATATATATATATATATATATATATATATATATATATATATATATATATATATATATATATATATATATATATATATATATATATATATATATATATATATATATATATATATATATATGTATTAAAAAGCCTTAATATTAAGAGTTGCAAGTTTGGTTACAAAATGTCATATTTTATTAAAAAAAAAATGTTTCAAATAATTTTTTAGTATTACTAAATCTGCCAATAACACAGCCCTAAAAAATAAAAAAAGTTAAAGGTCTGAAAGACTTGACCATTGTATCTTTATGTTTTTGGGGTCGTTGAATACGAATATGTGGTAAGTTTGTCCTCATCAAATTTAGTTGCAATTTGACCTTAAAATGCCCTTGACCATGACCTAATAAGGTCAAACTGACCCCGGATTCGGATTCAGCGACCATAAAAACATGAAGATACTATGGTCAAGTCTTTTAGAGCTTCAATTTTTTGTAGGGTATTTCAAGATCAAGTCGCAACCAAATTTTATAGGGTTAAACCATCAATAGCCTAACTTTAGATATATAATCGCTTATCGCATTTATGGCAAGTTTACGCTAGCGCGCAATAAACAAACAATAAAATTATCCAGCATGCGTATTTAAAATAAAGGACCAGAGCCGGACTTAGAAATTTCTATAAATCATTAATTAATTTCTATTCATAAAATATATTTTTTCCAATTTTGACATTTAAAGTGCCACTTTTCAAAACTCCTTGACATTATCAAACATCTTAATTTTCATAACTAGTTACAAAAAGTAACCACTGGTGATAAAAAGTAAAATATTTGACAACGTCAATGAGTTTTGAAAAGTTTGTTATATTTTAAACTTTAATTAAAAAGAATTATATCATATTCAAAATTAGCAAAACTATTGTGTGAAACTCGTTGGGAAACATTTTATTTCATAACTTATATTTTTTTGCTCTGCTCCTTACGAAAATAGTGCTTTTCCCAACTGGTTGCACAAATAACTCTTTTTCCTATATTAAGATACTGATTTTTTTTTGTTTTGCGTTTCTATACATATATAAATTATGTTAGGTAGCAATATAAACAATGAGGTAACAGAATTAATAATACAAAATTTAAATAGCAAAAAATAGGGCTAATAAAAGATAGGGTTTGCTTTAAGACCCAGTCTTTGTACCGCTGTGAAACGGTTTTGAAACTGTTAGAATCGATTAAACGCATGAGTCCCTAATTTACATGGTTTTATGTCAGTTTAAAAAACGACGAAGTTTGAACCCTTTCTGTTATTTAAAGGGTTCTGCTTTGTTTGGGGATCAGTAAAGCGATCGTGTAATACACTGTCTGTCTGTCTCCTATCGATATATATTAGTATATTACATACCGAGAGTGGTAAGAAGCCCATTACACACGATTTCGAAAATTACGGTACGAGCGTGAGCGAGTACTGTAATTCGAAAGAGTGTGTAATGGTACCACTCGAGTTGTGTACTATACTTTTTCTACGACTTTATGTTTAGTTTTTTTATAAATAAAAGCAGAAGATTATGTAAACTTTAAGTAACAATACAAATAATAATACAAACATTTGCGTTGTCAAGGCGATGCTATTTGTTTCATAGCCAGCTTTACGTAAAATCTATTGAAAGTTTTCAAGATTTTGGAGGCTCGCGGCTAATGCGATTGTGGAACTGTTACGTATATATATATATATATATATATATATATATATATATATATATATATATATATATATATATATATATATATATATATATATATATATATATATATATTACGTAACTGCCCTTACGCACAGTTTGGCTTCTTACAGTATAGTGTTTGTAATTAGAGATTTACTGATAAAGTAGACGGTGTGTAATTAGGTTCTTACTAATATACGAGTAGAAAAAAATATATATAATGTGTCCTTAGTAGATTTAGCTTCATGAACTTTTTCATAATTTTTAAAAAGTTATAGGGGGTTACAAAATTCAAAATCTATTTTGTTTTTGGTATTTTCCATATTTTTTTAGAAAAACCTTTTAATTTTTTTTTTTATTATTTTAAAAAAAATAAAAGTAATGAATAACTTTTGGATTAAAAAGATGTAAAATGAACTGGTAAAGAGATTTTTTTTAAAGAATCCCGCAATTTTCTATGGAAAATGGGTTTCGGCCAATTGTTTTCAAACTTTGTATAGTGATAGTTTTCAACACGCTTATTAAAAGTCTCCACGGTCACAAAACTCGAAAACCCCTTCAACCCCTCAAAAGTTACTGGGGATTTTTCTTATGGAAAATGAGTTTCGGCCAATTATTTTTAAACTTTGCATAGTGACAGTTTCCACACCGCTGTCCAAT
>JAHBCN010005066.1:58431-116181 GCA_019359885.1 Listronotus oregonensis | reverse complement strand
AATATCACTGTTAAAATATTTTATTATAAAGTTGGCAACAATGGGCGGTGCGTGAGAGAGAAAGAAAAATAAGCCTATTTTGTACTCGATGAAAAGCCTGTCTCCGCCAGGCGAGAGACAATATTAAGTAGCCCTGTCTCCGTAAGACGCCTTCCGTACGGCTAACGGTAAAAAAAACACTTTTTTGCTCCTATTTTTGTCCTGGGGGCGAAATTCAAAAAACGGGCTTCGTTGGGCTAGCCACTGCTAAAGACTACCACTGTCCCAAAATTTTTATGATTTTAGCTCAAGCCATAACTTCAGAATCACGTGGACAGACAAATAAATATATATACCTACCTACATATAAATCTATCCACATTAGCAAATTATATATATAGATATGTTAAAAAACTCATAAACAAAGGATCGCCGAAAAAATGACTTACTTCTTTATGGTCTCAAAATACAGGAAAACAAAAAAAATCAATGTAGAAAATAATTGATCTATTGTAAACTGGGAAAAACAAAGTTAATATTTCTGTCATCAGCAGTCAAAAGAACAAGTCATATAACCAACTAGTACTTTAAGTAATCCCCAACAAAAAAAAGACAAAAAACCATCAATTACCTGCTCTGACTAACTCGTTTTGACTGCTGATCGTAGATAACAATAAAATTACAATGGCATAAAAAATATTAAGTAGAATTAACAATTTTTGTATAAAATAAAGGAAATACAAAGATTGTTTAGTTAATACTCAGTTGGCATATATAATTGTATATTGTATAAGATTATACGAGTAGAAATTTCAAAAAACTCAAAAACAACAAATGGTTGGTTAGATATTACAAATACATTCCTTAAATGCATCTACTACATTTTTTTCCTAATAATAGTTTATATAAATTGTTTAAATAGTGAAATCTCTAGTAACAATATTCATGTATCAAGTGTCAAAAACAATGAAATATCAAACTTACTAATTGTTCAATAAGTTAGATAATAGATGGGGCTATTAGGTGTGTTGTTTTAATTTTTAAAAAAGGTAGTACTTTTTTATGAATACTAGTAGATCTGTCGACTCGTTCATGGAAAAATCAGCATATCGGGCAGTAATGACATTTTACTTTTGTTGGAAAGTGTGGTACCAAAACAATTTCATAAACAATTGTTAAAAGTGTATAAGTACTATTCACCTTCAAATAGAAGAAGATCGTCGATTAAGGGGTGTAAAGTTTGTTCGGTCAAAAAAAGTACATTTTCACCCTTTTTTTTATAACATATTGTTATTACTACAAGTTCTATGAAACAATGGGAAAATATGCAACCGTATTTCAGGCGGCAGTTATGGTAATAGCGAAAGCTATAGAATACTGCCTTAATAGAAGATTCAGGGGAAAAATAAATATATGTACTGACAGTAAGGCAGTGTTCGGGGCGCTAACAAATACAGTGCACAGATCAGAACTTACGAATAGATGTCGGCAAGCAATTAATAACCTAACGAAAACCGCCAGAGTCACCCTGCAATGGATCCCTGGACACAAAGGGGTCGGAGAATGATATGGCTGACAAACACGCCAATTTGGGAGCTGAGGGCAATGGACCTAAATATACCGTGGGAATCTCTTACAACACGGATATGACAAAGATAGCAACATGGATAGAGAAACGGTTCGTTGAGAACTGAAAAAAGACAAAGGCCATTATCGAACCTTATGACTTCTAATTTACTTTCGTATTTTGTGTTTGTAGCTCACTGAGAATCTCGACTTAGCTGCTATATATAGTCGTCCAAATAATTTATGCAATCTTTGTAAAAATTATATATTTTTTATTTAGCCGTAAAATACGTTAAATATTTATCATAACCTCTTGTTGTATTTTATTACTGACGGTCTGTGCGATTTGCTTCATAGCAGGAAAAGCAATAAAGTTATTTTTTGTTTTTCATAAAACACAAACTTATTTTGAATAAAAATTGTTGTATTACTATTACGCCAATTTGGGAGCTGAGGGCAATGGACCTGAATATACCGTGGGAATCTCTTACAACACGGATATGACAGAGATAGCAACACGGATAGAGAAACGGTTCGTTGAGAACTGAAAAAAGACAAAGGCCAGACAATCAACGGCTATTATTGGGAAAGACCTATGGAAGGACCTACCGATAAAAATAAAGGGCTTCAATAGGGTGCAAATGAAACCTGACAGGCATACTGACAGGTCATTGTAGAAATAGACACTATCTCAACAAGATAGGAATAAAAGTGAGACAAGTACATGTAAATGGTGTGGAGAGGGAAGAGAGGACGCCATACATGTACTTAGAGATTGCCCAGCACTAGGGCACATCAGGGGGAAATGTCTGGGTATGGCATGGCTGGACCTAAATGACATAAGATTCCTACAACTTACAGGACTTGCATCACTAGTGAGGAAATTGAGGCTCTAGTAAGCAAAATAGCAAAATGACAGCGCCATATCAGTGTAAAAGGAATGCATACATAAGGGACAGTACAGGGCCCCAGCGAGGGAACCCACCATGCTACGATAGATATCTAGATATTATAATACAACATTTGGAGAATATTTTAGTTTTTCTCTTAATTGAAGCCGAGTTTTTTTATTTCATCAATTTTTAAATTTTTTGCATAATTTTAAAGTTGAAATGTCGATTTTTTGACAATAAAATATTTGTTATTGTAAGATTGATACTAATTGAAAAATTAAAAAAACTCGACGCCACTGGATAGTTATTTGTATGTAGAATATGTTTAAATATTTAAAACAATCGGTTCAGTAGTTTTTTCGGAATGGTGGTCACCGAATTTAAAAATTACATGTTTGGAAAAATCGATTTAAAGTTTTGTATGCTCAGCGCAGGTAGTTAAAAGATGCGCAAAACTGAGTTGGAGCAATGGTCATTAAAACTATCATAAATCTGTCAATTTTGCTCCGACTGACCTTAAAAATTAATATAATATTCTTGAGATGTCATAAATTTAAAATATTGAATTAAAAGAAAAAGAAAAAAGTTTTAAACTTTACCCCCCTTAACCTATGGATTTTAGTAAATGTCTTATAGACTATCAAATCCATCGAAGAAAAAAGGGACCAATCATACCCAGTATGCCCTTTTAAATAGTGAATACTGACAATGCGCTGATTATTTATTGGCAGGTTTTACAGGATGACTGATTTATTGAATAGAAATAGACCTAAAAAGAGAAAAAATAGATATATTGGAAAAATTATATTCAGTATGCCATCTAATCAATATAAACCCGATAAACTAACTTTCAAAAATTTTTAATAGCCAAGTTCAAGCTTGGCCTTTAGGACGACAGACAGACCTACACGTATGCCGAAAATTTCCCACCATATTTTTTTCATCAAATTTCGTTTGGTTTAAATAAAATAATGAATATAACTTGTTTCTGATTAGCTCACAATTCTAAAATCATATTTTTTATACACACCCAAAATTAACCAACAAATATGAAATCAAAAGAAGCTACAAAACAAATTAAGGACCAATTTTTTTTTTAGGGTAAGTGCAGGCAAATCCATCGTTTTTATTTTAATTAAGTTTTATGTTCAATGAATTTGCTGGCACCAACCTTAAATAAAATACGTTTGTAACATATTTTTTTACCAAGGAGCATTATTCCAGCAAGTTTTAAAAAACACTATTTAAACAAAAATACATATACCCCAATTAAATTTAAAATTTATATTCATCTAACTACTATACATCCATAAATACTAATTTCTACTCTTAATTCAATCACAAAATTGCTATCACTAGTGTGTTTTGCTCAATTAGGAAGTTATATTTAAATATAAAAATGTTAAGGGTTTAGTTAGCACTCTTGTGTTAATTAAAAGTACACAAAAAAATTCAAAATGTTTACCAGTTTCAATTAGGACTGTTTCATAGAGATTTATTCTTTACATTGATAATACCCAAAGTGGTCTATATAGCCCTCCAGGGGTTATATGCAACCTGCAATGGGTTAAATCGTTTTCAATACATAACTTTACTGTTACTGGTAAATACCTTCAACTTTTCAGAAAATGGACCACTAGTGCATTTTTCTTACAATTAGGAATTACATAACTCTATTTTTTTTCTAAATACATTCATTCAATAAATATTTTCTTACGTTAATCACAAACATGCTATGTACTTAAATACATTGCCCCCATAAAAATATGCAAGGATATGAAGTTACAAATTTGCAGCTGAAAAAAAATTAACAATTTTTTTTTAAACCAAACTACTTAAACAAAAAACTCAACAAACTAAATTTGCGGTCATATTATTGCTTACTTTTTGAAGGGCATTTAATCTTAATTTTAAATTAAAACCAATAATAAGGAGAATTTTATACCATTAGAACCAATGAACTCAAGGACTAGAATTAACGCAACGTCAGTTTGTAGGCAGGGTGTCTGGTATAGTGATCTGTTTGTTTTGTTTTGGAAAAACGAAAACAAATTGCCAGATCTCAAAAATCAAAATCAGGAAGTTATTTTGAAAATTTAATAAAATTATTTAAAAAAATGTTGGTTTTTGTGTTAATATAGGCAACATCGATTTAAATATAAAAATTTATTGATATGACAGTTTCAAAATCCGATTGCACCGGCAACAAGGTTGATTTTGACAGCTGCTGCAGTCGTTTGATAAAAAAATATATTAAATCAGGTATTGTACGTCACTTCGTTGTCATTTTATCTCTTTCTAATAGGTTATATTATTCAATAACACGTTTTGTAAACTGACTTGATCAATAGCAATCGAATTGAGCATCTAAAGAGAATGACATATCTGTCTGTCACTTCAGATAATAAACAAAAATAGTTTGCTGACTTTAAAAATAATGTTTAACAATAAAGAATCCGATTTATAAAAATGTTATTTATGGTGCAATGTCAAAAACATTGCAAAAGTTATTATTTCCGAAGTAATGTTATTCAGTGTGTTTAATCAACGTTGTCGGTGCAGTGTGTTTACAAGAACTCTCCCGCCTTGTCCCTTTGATCATATTAATGCCAAACAAGGTTTGTTTATATATTAATAATAAATTATAATTGCTAAACGCATATACGTAAACTGTAATGAAAAAGTTTACGAATGTGCCATTTTCATTACACAACTCTAGCAAACCAAATATATTCTTATTTTTTGTCAACACTGTAAGTTAAAAAAGGACATTATTTATGAATGCATTGCATTTATTTTATGAATCGATAAATATATTGAATGTTTTAAGGTCTTGTCTTTAAAAATGGAAAAAAGTAATTGCAATAATTATTATATATCACAAAATTAAACTTTATCAATGAAATACCTCATTCCTCTTCATATTACATTTTTTCAAATTTTTCGTTAAGTGAAAACATTGAAAATTTGATGTTGGCAACTATGATTGACATTCGACAGTAATTTCCGTTTGATATATTTAAAGGTCCATTTGGTGGTGCACACAAAACAAAAAAACTATGCAACCACGCTTTACACTAATCTTTAATATAATACCATTGTGGCCAATAATAAGAAAATAAAGAAAATGTGTCATGACAGGAGTCATTTTTCATTGACAAGTCCATAAACGTCAGATGTCCATTTTATTTTGGTATGTTCGTGCCCTGCTTTACTTTACTTCTTTAAATATACTGCAGCCAAAAATTAATAAATAAAAATATAAATGATGTTTCATGATTTCATTATAGACGAAGATTTTTAAATACTTACAAATTGGTAATAATATACACTAAATACTTACAAATTGGTAATAATACAAATTGCCTCGTTCAGCTGGCAGAAAGTGTTAAAAATTACAAAAAAATTGCCCCAAATAGACCCAGAACGCCAGAAGTCTGCCTTAAAATATGAACATTTCATACATACGTGAATATTTTGAAAATATAGGGCAAAGAACTCTTACTATAGTATAAAAAATATATAAAAGGAGTTTCTGGCTCGTAACATCAACTTTAAATTCAATTAGCCTTTTTCCTCTGAAGAGTTAAAAAATATCCGCTATGGGCAGCGCCGGTGGGGGTACAAATAATTTCAATTCTATATTGACAACAACGTAAAATGTACTGAACTAAAATCGAATTAATCGAGGATGAGATAATCTTTTCCGGGACTTAAAACGATGGGTTGCATATCGTAGTTTACCCGCGTTAGGTAATAAAAGTGTCTTGGTTAAAAGGTTAGTTAATTCATAAAGAGCCTGTAAGTTTTGTAGGATTTCTTTGCATTTTCTGTACAATGCTCTGATGGCTCCTTAAATATCACGTTTGTCCCGCAGTACAAAGGTCCCGAGTTCGATTCTACCACTATCCAAAAACTTTTTTTATTAAAAACTGCTTTTGAAAAGAAAAAAAGCTTCTGTTTTAAATAAAAAAGTTTTATTATTTTATTATTTTACGTTGTTGTCAATATAGAATTAAAATTATTTGTACCCCCCACCGGTGCTGCCCCTAGCGGATATTTTTTAAGTCTTCAGAGGAAAAAGGCTAATTTGCCTCATATGGGAATATATTTTGCTATAATTTGTTTTCATATGAAGATTTACTTGTTTAAATATATAAAACCCTTAAAAAAATTTGTACATAACAAAAAAATATAATAGGAATTTTATACCTGTTAAGTACTCTGTTTTTTTAACTTTATCTGCCTCAATATCACTAAAATCTTGGATTTTCATTGCCTTTATTTGTTGTTTGTTTGTTTTATTTTATAATATAATTTGTCTTGAATGTGCTGCAACGCTACATGTACATTTATTTTGTTTGACGTTCTAAAGTTATTGTATAAAGACTTATTGCTTTAAGGTTTCTATCATTATACAGCATGATCGGCTTTTTAATAAATTGAATTTGAATATGAACAATAATTGCTGCTTCAGACCACTCTATGTGGTATTTATTAAATTCCCTAGTAATATTAGCAGTTTCTGCTTGCAGATTTTCCTTATTGTTACATAAGGTTACGCATTGTTATATAGCGTGCGTATGATCCCTTGATTCGTTCCGTTGCAGTGATTAGAATTTTGGTGTAAGTATTGTCCAGTGTAAGCGGGTTTTTTGTTTATGTCCATTATGTCGTTTTATCTAGAACGTTTGAGTTATCACTTGAATGCGGCTCAAGAGATACATATTAACCGAAACGTTGTGAACTAATTAACAAATAAAGACAATGAAAGTCTCAGACTTAAGTGTTATTCTAACTGCTCTACCCATAATTAATTTAAATGCTCTGAATTACACCAAGGCTTTCCGATTTGTTAAGTAAAATGTAAATATTGTTTTTTATGGACATTTTTTCAATTCAAAACCACATTAACCAGCATTAAACTGTCATCTATAAGCGATAAGCAAACCTAAAACCTTAACTAACGCCTTATCTCACCTATTTATATCAAAATTATTTAATTCTAACCTCAAATTCTCCTCGTTTCTACCTTCCGGAGGACTCTTACTGATACTGAAAGTGTTGAAATTCGAATAATTCTTTGGAGAAATTTCGAAATCTGCTACGACACGTGCGCCATGACTAGGACTAGGCATCGATATGCTTATAGATCTAGTAGGAGAGTTGACACTTGTCATAGTGACAGAGGCGTCGTCGAATGGGATGTCGGGTATGTTAAGTTGAGAACTGGCCATGTCGTAGCTACTTTGATTGTTGCTCAACGACTTGAAAGTTTCACTTTTGGTCGGACTAGAAAAGTTTTCTGAGGGCAAGCTGGAAAAATCTAGGTTTTCTTGTGAGAAATACCCTGTCTCGTGGTTTTCTATCGACATTCTATGACCTGGCGACGGCATTTGGTGATTGGGAGTGCTATACTGATGATTGGGCGTCCCTAAAATATGAGTCGGTGTTGTAAACGCAGAATTTGGACTGGAACTTATTCCATTATTGTTTTCATATAGTTTGTTAAGTACGTGATTCTTGTCGAACTTATTGTCCTTCTCGATAACAATTTCCGCGTGACATTCCGGAGGCGGACTAAGTGGACTAGCCGCGCTTCTAAAGTCCGAAGTAAGTACCGGCCATTTCCTATCTCTACTTAAGTCTCTCTCGATCAGCTAAGTACTTCCGCTTAGACTTGTCTACGTTGTGATACCTAAACCTCAATTTTTTAAAAATCAAATTGTCTATGAGAAAATGCTCTAACAAAAGACTGACAATGAAATTAGCTGCCGCGTAGAGGAGTAAATATACGCGAAAAGTCATTTCAGGTGGTAAAACTAACTCGAAATAGTGCTGAACGATTTCGGCAGGATACAAGGCTAAGTACACCGATATAGCTGTCATAAGTACAGAGGAAATAATAAATCCGTAGTTGGAAAAAATCGATTTTCTGTATGGGAAGCCCTTGGAAAACACTATGGCAAGAATGATGTATTGGAAACTGGATACCGTGTAAATTGTATAATTTTCAACACTAGCTACCTCGTTAGCATCACCAGTATTGGTAGAGTTGAAAGGTACATACCACGGCTCGGTCTTAAGGTGTTGGAGAGCCAATAATTGGAAAAATCCTACGAAAAACATATGTATAAGTAAAGAGAGGACGGGAGATAAGCTTATCAAGCTACTCAACGGCGTATTCTTATCTAGCTTCCCCGGATACGCTTGGGTTTTCCCGAAGAAAAATGCGAATATAGAAATAATACCTAAATCGATATAAAGATACTGCATATCGGCTAAGTTAAGCTGCATTGAATAAAGTATAAGTACTGCGATAAATTGACATAAAGAATAACCGGCCATATATTGAAAAATACCGAAGCTAGTAACTAATGCTGCTCTGCCTTCTCTGATGACATCGAGTACACACGTGATGTTGGCGTTTTTAGAAGTAAACGGTGAGGCTACGCTGGACTCGGCTTCGGATAACGAAATGCCTGTGTGTGCTGCTTTCAGTGCTCCACAATCGTTGGCGCCATCTCCACACATAGCTAGAAAATAAATAAAACATGTCGGATTATTTTAAAACGGCCTCTGAAGAAAAATAAATTCTTTATTGTTATAAATGACATTTTTTTCTTAATTCAAAATTCCATCACTTTTTTTATATAATTTCGCATAAAAATTAAAGTTCTTAATTGGAAAATAAAGCTTTGATTTATTGGTGTTCTTTCATTAAATCAGGGTTGCCATCGAGTTTTAAATTTTAAATTTCCTGACAAATCAAGGTTTTTCCTAAACAAAAATGTAATTTTCCATGACACCAGAAAAAATTAAGTGAGCATTTAAAAGACTTGAATTTTCTCACAAATTCAGGTATTTTAGGTTGATAGCAACCCTGTAAATGATTTTATATAAAAGATTTTTTAGGTTTAAAGTGTTAAAAGAATTTTAACCAATAAGAACATAACTTACCAACACAGTACCCCAAGCTCTGTAGCTCTTGAACAAGCTGTTGCTTTTGTTCTGGTGACATTCTTGCGAAAACAGTGCCTTTAACAAAATATTTTAAATTAAAATTTACACATTGCAATATAGGTAGTTGAGAAACTGATTATCGTTGAACTTCCGTTTTATAAGTAGTTGCAGACAAACTCTGCTGTCTCCTAAATGTGAACTGAATACATAGGTGCAAATTTTTATGGATGCCCTGTAAAAAAACTATTGCTATTTATGACACAAAGAGAAGAATAAATGTACACACGTTTTTATTTGAACAACTATACAATATATAAAATATGGGGCTGATGAACTAATTAAAACAAATATTTACAAATATATGCAAATACCTAAAGTCGTACGACGTCGCTAAAGTAAAAAAAACTGGACCTGGACAAGTTTTTTGTTTTAATCATCATAAGTATAAATTTCAATCACACAAATTTAAGTAAAAGAAATATTTAAAAGATCGATTTTACTTTCAATAAGCGCTGATAGCTTTATGATTCAGAATTTTGCAATTTCAAATTTTTGCAAATTAAGTTGTCAAGTTCTTAAAAAATTTAAACATAAACTTACAAGCTATAGACAAGAACCAGATGTTTACACTCTTATCAATAAGGCTTAAATTCACAAATTATGTGAACAAAAAAATCACAAAAATTGCCCTTAATTTAGGCAAAAAAATTCGCTTGAGTTTGGTAAAATAGATCAATTTCATTTTACTCAAAAAAACCGAATCGCCTTCCCGAGTGCGAAGTCCATTAAGGCGTATGGATACGAACCCGCTACTGCACAAATAGAAAGTGTTTTATAACACATGAGACGTCAAATTTTTTCACATCAAAATTCGAAAATTATTTAGTTATTTAACCAAGTGTCACTCCTGTGACACTTGGTTAAATTTATTAAAAAATTATATTCAAAAGGTTAATTGTTCAGACACAAATTTACTTTATCACTTAATCAAGAAAAAATGATTTTAGCTGTCGTAATCAAATTTATGTTAAAGTCCGTTTCTCTCTTATAAGACTTGTTCAAGAAAAGCTATGAAAAAGTTTTAATATTACCTTGCTGCCCATTACTAGTATACTACATCATTAGTACCGAAACACCGTTAAATTCACCACTCCAAACCGCAGCTTTCACTTCTACAGTTTTTTAAGTCACTTTCATTATACACTTTATTAATTATTAACATTAAACATTACTTAGAATATGTCACGTTACAATTGACAAAAAGAAATTTTTAAAATAGCACTTAGGCTTAGAAAAATGTACCCTTTTGTACCAAAACTTTTATGATCTGAATTGGATTTAAAGAGAAAGATGTGTTCGTCAAATCTATTGATATTACCATAGAAAAATGTATTAATTTTCAATCAAAAACTTAATTAGTAATTATTCCCAATATGAAAGAGAATTTTACGTGTTCATATCAAAGGAAAACTCCTCAGATAGCGGGTTTACTTAACCACTCAGACTGCACTACTGAAAACTTTTCGTGTTCAAATCAAAGAAAACAACTCTTCAGACAGCTGGTTTACTCAATCTGATTAGAGTCCCTTCCTACTAGAAACAACGTTAGCAAATTTCAAGAAAATCGAAACACATTTCCGGACCTATGTTTATAGGAACTTTTTTTTTCATAAAATGACCTGAGAAATCATCCTTTAAATATTGCCGCATATCTTTTAAACACACTGTATATTTGTTTAAAAGCAATTTGGTAAGACGATTCATTTAAAATCTGTCAAAAATTTAAAATAAATAATATAACTGCGTCCAACCTACCTCTAGTACAAATCCTGGGCAACAATTCTGGATAGTATTCTTTAATCACACCCCAAGTCTTGCCAGTCAAGGCAAACCGGTAGTTGTTGATCAAATCTGACGATCTGGCAACACCATTTCCAGCTTCGACGTTCTGATCTCTGACTGTGCTGACCGAATTGGTCTGCAGCTGACTTTCTACTGTTTCTAGACTGACCACGCTTGCGGAATTCGACATGATGGAGAGATCTGTAAAAATATCAAGAGGAACTTAGGAGTGACGTATTGCAGGTATAGATCATTTAATTCATACATCTTATTTGAATCGACCAAAAGGGCGTTTGAAATAAAAAATTAGCTTCTAGAGGTCAGATTGAGAGACATCAAATAGCTTCGCTTAGCAATCAGGATGTGTTAGTTTCAGTCCAATGGCTTTGACCTTGATCATAACAATCTAGAAAATAGCAAACTCCATAATATAGTAAGACCGCGAACAGGGCTTATAAAAGGACAAACAAATAGCCTAAGAGCCAGTGGCCGGTTACCTGTATGTACTTGACCAGACCTGGATTTTTACACAGTGAGTCCTCTATAACCTACCATACATGGAATGGCGACTTACTAAGCCCAGCGTGGCTGTCGCTCCTGGTAATCAGGTGGGATAAATATCGAAATTTGACTGATTTTAAATGCATTTGACTACGTCTGCCATTTGAAAATTTCAAAATATATTACTATTATTATTGCGAGTCTATTATCGTGGTAGACAATTTTGAAGGTAGCAAAAAATATAAAATTTTAAAAGTAATTGACCAGGTCTGCCATTAATACAGTTTGTCTACGTAAGTTAGCGAGATATGGGAAACTTTCTTATTAAGTTTATGAAAAAAGTTATTTTTTTATAGAAAGTTCTGCGTGGTTCAAAACCTCAAATGCAAACATCAGATATCAAAATTTATCAGTCGTGTACGAGGTTAGTTAAAAAATATGTGTACGTAAGTTGGCGGCATATGGGAAAATTTTTTATTATTAGGTTTATGAAAAAAAGTTATTCGTTATAAAAAGTTCTACATGGTCCAAAACCATAGATGCAACCATCAGATGTCAAATTTTCCAGTCGTATACAAGGTTTATCAAAAAATGTTTTTTCCTCCAGGGTAAAGTATCTTTACTTTTAACAATATCAAAAATTATATAAAAAATGTTTAGAAATGACTTTCAAATATTCAACATTGTTTATTTACATTAAAAAACATTTTTTCAATATTTTCTCTGCAATAATGTTGAAGATGTAAGTTTGCACATTAATGCATAACATTAAATAACTTTAAATTTGATAAAACAATTCTAAATAAATTAAAAAGATGTTTTTTAATGTAAATAAACAATGCTGAGTATTTTATAAAGTTATTTCTAAACATTTTTTTAATAATAATTTTTGATATTGTTAAAAGTAAAGGTACTTTACACTGGAGGAATTTTTTTAAATCTTGTATACGACTGGTAAATTTTGACATATGATGGTTGCATTTAAGGTTTTGAACCACGCAAGCTTTTTATAAAAAAAAACTATTTTTCCAAAACTTAATAATAAAAAAGGGTAATTCTTTACTTATCGGCCCACGGCCAATTTTATTAAAATTTTGTATATAGGGTTTCTTTTGGGGCGCCAATCACGAATCTGAAGTTAAATTTTCTCGGACACCTTAAGTTTCTAAGTTATAATGCTCCACTCGGAGCTAACCTCAAAACTGCACAAACTTTCCTAAAGTACCTCCTTCTTAAAACTGATTACATCCGAGATGAAAGATTTTATGGAAGTACACTTATTTTTTTATAAGATAAATTCATATTCACCTTTATTGAGCAAATATTTTTAATAAAAAAGCACAACAAGAACTTCCCAAAAATAATATTTTTACTTTTATAAATGTCAACAATATTGTCTAGAGATTTTAGACGATTTTATGTTGGTACACCAGGGACCCGCGAAACAATTGAATGACCTACTTTATAAATTTCAATTATTTTTATTTTCCGCTATTTTAATTTAAAAAGTAAGCCATTTGGTTTTGCGGGTCCCCACATAAAACTGTCTAAAATCTTTAGACAATTTTGTTGACATGTATAAAAGTAAAAATATTGTTTGTTGTGCTTTTTTTTATTTAAAATATTTGTTAAATAAAGGTGAAATTAAATTTATCTTATAAAATAATAAGTGTATTTCCATAAAAATTTTCATTTTGGGTGTAATCAGTTTTAAAAAGGGGAAATTTTGGAAAAGTTTGTACAGTTTTGAGGTTAGGTCCGAGTGGGGCGTTATAACTCAAAAACTAAAAGTGTCAGATTCGTGATCAGCGCCCCAAAAAAACCCTGTATACAAAATTTCAATAAAATCGGCCGTGGGCCCGGTAAATAAAGAATTCCTAAAAAAATTTCCCATATGCCACCAACTTACGTAGACAAACTTTATTAATGAAAGACCTGGTCAATTACTTTTAAAATTTCATATTTTTTGGTACCTTCAAAATTGCCTGCCACAATGTTAGACTCGTGTTAATAATAGTAATATATTGTTAAATTTCCATGGCATACGTGGTCAAATACATTTAAAATCATTCAAATGTTACCTCTCGCATCTGAACACTAAAAGCGACAGCCACGCTGTGCTTAGTGTGTTTCCACTTCATGTATGGTAGCTATAGAGGACTCACTGTATAAAAATTCAGGTGTGGTCAAATACATACAGGTAGCCAGCCGCTGGCTCTGAGGCTAGACCAAAAAACATGAAAGATACGAAAAAATATCATGTCACTCTTATTGGCCTTTACTTTACACAAGTGTTTTTGGTGGGGGCGTATTTTATAAACAGGCAACAGAGTGACATTTGTAGTTTTTTAGGAACCTATGCACAATTTTATACAAAACTGTGCCCTATTCCAATAGGAAATAGGATCGTTTCTTCTAAACAAACAAAAACTTTTACTAAAACTAAATTTTCGTGACGAACCCAATTCTTTAAATTTTCGAACACGGTTAGTATCGTGACGTCATTAGTTTAAGGGTTACATAGGTTTTACGGCTTCAAAAAATTGAATTGTTTTTTATCGTCTTATTTCTACAACATCTCTAGAATATTGTCATAAATTTTCTTTCAAGTCGAACCGAGTAATAGTTTCGAAGATACAGTCTTGGAAATTTGCGCGCTTAAGGCTGGGCTCAGTGCGCCGCAGGTAAATCGGTGCAGCTGCTCGTCTATTGTACTTCAGTAGGTGAATACTTGTTAAATCACGAGGTTTATTTGAGGTTGTAAGTGTCCGTTGTAAATTTTACTTAAAAATGCCGAAAGTTTCTAGAATTTAGTTAGCGGACGGTATGTGTAGAATTTTTCCAATTTTATTGTCACTCAAAATTTTAAACGCATTTTTCTCGAAACTGTGTTTTCAAAGTCAGCTGTCAAGATTTCTCGAGAACTACTCAACCGATTTTGATAAAATTTTACACGGGTCTTCGAGATACAATTCACAAGGACTTGGACAAAGGATTTCTTTTTTTATAACAACTATTAAAAAAAATGTAGAGCAAATTTCACCAAAATTTGCATTTTTTTTAAAAAGATTTACCAAAAATTTTTATTTTTTTCTTCGTCTAAGTTCTAGTTTATGGTCTTAACTAAAACATGCATTTTTTTTCACTTCATATGATCCTGTCATGAGTTCTGCTGTCAACGCGGACGCACCTTTTTCCGAAGGGTCACCGGAAATGACGTCACAATGGCGGAGTTTAAAATATTTTTCTACAAAAATTTCAGAAATATGTCAAATATGTATGTTTAAGATAATAAAAGTTTCAATCAAATATTTAATTTTTTATATGAAAAAAAAAAAGTTGAAAATAGGCCGTTTTTCCCCGATTAAACCCATGTACCTTGAAAACTCGCTAAAGCTGATTGTTCTGTCAACTATTAACAATTTTCCCTCTATTTTCAAAACATAGCCTCAAAACTTTCTTATTTATTTTATCGCTACTAGATCAACTTTTTATATTCCAGTGTCCACAATGTTGCTGCTATCCACAACATCTACTATTTTTCTCTCAATAATACATAATTTGTTCCAATTCCTGTAACAGCGAACAACAAACAGCAGTTTTGAATGCAGGTCAGAAGCTGCGTTAGTGCGTCAGGCAAACCGGGTTCATTATTTTGATATATGACGTCATTAGTTTGTCACCAAAACAGTTATGTTCACATACAGGCAACTATAATTCTTCACGAAATTTTGGCTAATGAGTGACATTTTTTCATAGAGGTATTATAGAACGAGCAGGGATGACATACGGCTGCCAGTACGCAGAAACCTCCGACGGTTAGAAAGAGAAAGAAGATAGTGGTACCATATCTGTCTCTCTTTACTGACGCATTCGACAGCGAGATAGATAAAGCAATTCCCCTTTAACTATGATCTTCTCTCTCTCTTTTTATTCGACGGATAGTTCGAGGCCTGGCTCTCCTGCTCTATCTATAATACTTCTATGCATTTTTTCGCATTTTTAACTTTTTGGTTCATTTGTATGAGTACTAATGTCAACCATTCGCGGACATATAAATAGTTTCCAAATCTAAAATAATCTGGTAATTGTAATAAAATTTTATTCAAATTAGATGCCGGCACCTTTAGAAAAAACCTACTTTGGTTTTTTCCTTTCAAAATGCCTGCAATAGCTCTCGCCTCTTCCTGAAATCCTAATTATCTACAAAAACAGTACTTTCGTACTTGTTATGCACCATACATTTATTTCAATATATATATATATATATATATATATATATATATATATATATATATATATATATATATATATATATATATATATATATATATATATATATATATACACATATATTTAGTTGTTTAGATTCTCTTACCTTTAGATGGTTTTGTGCGATCCTTCGTATTGGCAAGTGTGAAATACAAATTAGGCGGATAACGAGTGTCTGTATTGATCGTTATAACGCTTTGATTTGGAAGAATAATGTCACAGTCTTTGGCAACGGAAAGAGCTGTCAGCATGTTATCACCTAAAACAATGAAACTGTATGTGTACAGGGTGCCACGGGTTAAACATTAAATAATTTAATACTGACGAAGAGCAAGCGACGTGATTATATTGAAGATAATACTTTCTTCTCATTATCGATTTCAAGGGTTTATAAGAAAACTGAAGTGAGCAGTAACACTAGATACTGAAAAGTCTTTGCTGGGTAAACGCCCAAAGAAATCTTAATAAAATGGGACCGCTTCGGTCCTGGTCCTGGGGTAAAGAGACTGAGTGTGCCCAGTTCTATTGACCCATCAGAACTTGCAGACTTGCCACCGAAACGTAGATAAGTATTTAGTTTCTTTAGGGGTTTTTCTTTTTTTAATCAGGCAATCTGCAAGTTAGAGGAGTCAATTGGACTAAGCACACTCAGTCTCAAAACCCCGAGGACCAGAACCGAATCGGTTCCAAGACCCTCTGGCGGCGTGTACCCAACAATAAAGAACATATCTACAATAAAACTAGATATAAAAATTAAATACAACTGCTCAGACTTTTGTTGCATTATGTAACTACAAAATATAAAAAAATATACTGATTATTTACTTTACAACGAACGTTTTATTTACAATGAAAAAATAAGAAAAATAATCTGTTTTAATTTTTCCCTTATTAGTTGCCTACCTTCAACAACTTTAACTGTGACATTTGCCACAGTTTTTTAATTCTAACTGTTGGGGGAATTGTTACGTTCTCCGGACAATGGTTACAAACATTGTTTATCAAGTAGGCATATCTTTTTAAAAAAATTCGTCCTGTCAAGTAAACGCGAATACAGTTTGCACAGAAAAATCTATTTAAAAATTACATAAGCAACTTCGAAAGTGTTTTTTTAGACGTAGAAGTTGACGCAGTATGTGCAACGGAATCATTATTGCTGGAAAAGTCGCAACCAAAATATAAGAAAATATACAACCAGTTTTTGACATGGTGTGATGGCAAAAAAGTGAGAAATCAATGCAATGAAAAAGTAAGTAATGTGCTAGCTCGAGTGCGAGCCACACTGGTCAACAGCTTAATCCTTACAGTTAGGCTTTTACTATAGCAGCACGAATTGTTTTGAAGAAACGTAAAAAAATGTGGTTTTAATATTTATAATAATTAGTAGTAGGAATTTGTATCAAAAATTAATATATTATAATAATATTGCTTTATTGTCCTAATAATTTACATCTTTTCGGCAAATCAGAAAAAACTAAAACTATGATATTAACAAAGAAAAATAATACATTTTATGATAATATAAGGAAAAAAATATATAATGGTTCTATACAATAAATCTATTTTAAATTATCTTCGAAGTATTTAGACTACATAATAAGCCCTTCCTAACGATACGTTTTTAATGGACAATTTGAATTTATGGAAACTATATATACTTTTAATACTAGCAGGTAAATGATTTAACATTTTTTTAAATCATAAATTAAATATATTGTTTTTATTAAAGTAGGACATGGATTTAAAATATAAAGTTGAGAATTTTGTCTAGTATAATTAAACCAAAATTTTTTGTATATTAAAGATACTGTCTAAAATATAGATGGAAGTATTAAAATTCTTTTTAATATAAATAATGGTGTACATGAATCTTTGGACTTCAGCTTTACATATATATCGAACTGCTCTCTTTTGAATAAAAACACTAAATAAAATAGATACTGATAAGAAATTCCTCAAAAACACATGTCATATCTTATAATCGATTTAATTAAAGCAAAATAAATAGAATTCAAAATAGAAAATTCTACTAATTCATGAGAGAGTATTCTGATAGCATAACAATTAGATGCAAGTTTACTACATAATTTTTCTCTATGTTCCTTGAAATTGAATTTAACATCGACATAAATTTCTAAAAATTAAGTACATGGAAAGTATTTTATAATTTCATCATTCAAAATATGTACACATTTAAATGTTAATATAGTAATTTTAGTTATATTAAAAAAAGCAAGTTAGAGTTACGACTTGATTTGATTTTTAAAATATCATTTTCAATTACATCATAAAAAATTTGTATTTTTCTTATTCCATAAAATAGTTGTATTATCCGCAAACTTTGAAAATTTTCCTTTTATAGCAAGTAAAGCAAAATAATTTATGGACACTTCTGGACATAAAAAACCGGACAAAGTAAATTTTGTTTAAATTCAATCTTAAATAACTTTATTACTTTTCCAACGATCTTAATTATTTTGTATCAAGTTGTAGGTACTATCATCCTGATTCTCATTTAATACCGGGCTTGCAAAAATTTCAAATGGGCTTGGTGTTATACAAGGTAGAACCAAAAGATGCATTTTGCCCTGAATTTCAAAACACTCTATGGAATAATTTAATGACATAATGATGAATCTTTGTAGGACATTGGTAGCAATAGTGTTATATGCAACAGCTTGAGCAATATCTTCAGGTCGAATATTTAAAAAAATGCTAAATGACGATACACTGACACTTTTTATAAAGAATAAAAACAATATAAACAATAATTGTTAGATTAGATTAGATTAGATTATTTGAGCGGAGATGGCGAAAAATGACCTCCACCAGTGCAACCTTACCAGATTTATTGTGGTTTCTCCTATCGTTCTTTAGAGTACCTTGTCCAAGCCCGTCTTCTTAACTAGACTACAGAGTCTCGACACTGGCCACTCCATATAACTTGCCGGTTTTGGCTTCTCCTTCCCAAGCCTAGTAAACCTAAGCCTGCATAGTGCTTCGCAATGGCACCACACATGTAGGGCTGTTTCTGTTAGTTGACCTACCGTTATCCTTACGACCTTACGGCTGTGGCTCAGTAGGTCCGATGTAAACTTGGCCGAGCAGGTCTTAATGAACTGCTTTGCCTGTCGTTGTCCCGGTGTTTGCACCCACCAGCTTTGAAACTGTCTGTCTACCCAACTCTTAATAGATGCTTTGAAGAGACCTGCCGAGATACCGCAGAATGGCTCCGGGCCTATCATTTCCGCGGCTGATCCTCTTTGGCTAGGTCGTCGGCCTCTTCGTTACCTGGATGGCCCTCGTGACCTGGTACCCAGGCTACCGTAAGTTTGTTTTCAAGCCGACTTTTTCCAGGGCCTGTATACAGTCCCCGACTAGTTTGGAAGTAACTTTTGGGGAACTGATGGCCTTCAAGGCCGCTTGCTATCTGAGTAAATGACGATATTTTTCCTTTACTCCCTTTTTCTTTAATCCTCACGGCGCAATGCACTATTGCTGCGATTTCTGCTTGGAAAACCGTGGCGTGCTGACCGAGACTTAAGATTACCTTTTCTCTAGGCTTATCTCCATAGATGCCAGCTCCTACACCCTTGTTGGTCTTGGAGCCATCTGTATACCAGATATGATCGGCTTTGATTGGAGGGCCTTCCTTCCAGTCCTCCCTATCTGGTATGACAATACGAAAGTGTCTATTGAAGATGAAACGAGGGGTTGTCCTGTCTGAGGGCATCTCAAACAATGAGCTGACCTCTTGGTCCTCCTCTATTTCCCATCTTGGAGTCCTTCGGAGTTCTATAATGGGACTTTGACCTCCTTTGAGCCTATAGAGTACCGCCTTTACTTGCCCCTGTATGTAGATGTGGAGTGGCGGCAGGTTTAGCAGCACTTCCACTGCTGCGGTTGGAGTTGTTCTCATAGCTCCCGTGATGCATACGCATGCTTTTGCACACTTTGAAGTTGTCTGATTGCTATGGTCTGTGAGACTCTTGCCCCCCAGGCAAAAGAACCATAGGTTATCATGGGTCTTATTACCATTTTATACAACCACATGTTCATCTTTGGGTTAAGTCCCCAGCTTTTTCCACAAAGTCTGCGACATCTCCCGAGGGCAATTTTTGCCTTCTGAACAAGTTTGTTGAGGTGTGGTCCCCAGTTCATCTTTTGGTCACAAATGACTCCTAGATACTTAACCTCTTTTGAGAAGGGGATTTCCACTCCATTGAGCTTTGGACATCTGAGTGCCCTTAGTGCTCTTTTTCTTTGTGAAGGGAACAATAATTATTGTTACTATGCAATGTAATGCAAAGGTACCTTGTTTGAAATGTAATGTTTTAAAAATTTCTGTTATTGTTGTAAATGGCATATTTTTCTTTAAAAATTTGTATTTTCTTTAAAAATAAAGATATGGATATGAATCAAAAAGTGGAATATTAAGCATTCGCGTCATTAAATTCTTCCACAGAAATTTAGGGCAAAACGCACTTTTTGGTTCTACCTTGTAATGCACCAAGCCCATTGCAAGCCTGATATGAAATGAAAATCAGGATGGTGGTGCCGACAAATTGACATAAAATGATTAAAATCGATGGAAAACTGATGGAAATATTTAAGATTAAATTTGAACAAATTTTCTTTGTCCGATTTTTTTTGTCCAGGAGTGTATAATAAAAATAATAAAAGTCCAAGTTGTTTTAAATTATTACAAAAACTGTCATGTTATAGATTCGAACACATAAGTTTTATAACATACCTCAAATACTAGAAAAATAATTATGTAAAAACGTCATAGCCAAACGGTTGTAGATAAAATAAATTATTACCTAGGGGAAATGTGTAAATGGTTATTATTGTTATAACATAACTTACCTGTAACCATGGCGACTCTGATGTTAGCTTCATTTAAAGCCTGAATACAGGGTGTCGTATCCGGCTTTAATCTGTTTTCGAGCACTATTAAACCCAAGAAATTTAAATCTTTTTCTATAACTTCTCTCTGGACCTTTTGAACCTAAAACAAAATAAATGGCAATTGATACTAATAAATATGTTGGCTTTTTTTGCTGAGTTAAATCTGCGGAAACATATCGTCACCCTGAAAGAAAACTGAAAAACTTAATTTTGAGCAAATGACCAACAAAAATTCTGAAATTTTTATTTATTACTCAATTGAGTTTTAAAAAATGTACTTACTCAATAATTGCTTATCAATACGGAATTAAAACACAATGACAGACGCAATTTAAAAAAAAAACATTATTGTTGACAGGATCCATTGTTAGTGTTACATTAGTATAGCAACTAGTCACCGACACTGCTCTAAGCCGCCTTGTGAACCCACTTATCTTTAATATTTATTACTATTAAAAAGAGATGCTTTTGCATTAATTTGTCGACGTTTGAAGAAAAACAGCAAATTTTATTTGAAGGAAAATAATATACTATTTCCTAACAAGTGCGGTAAGTAATACGCACGCGATTGCCGTTGCCCGAACGACGCGTAACGAAGTTCAGGCAAGCACTCGAGTGCGGGAGAGATACTTTCAGCAAAAGTTGGGAACATTATTTTTTCTACGACACCATTAAAAAAACACTAACTTTTAAACAGTTATTGTTTTAGTAACATAATTTATAACAAAGAAACGATACATTTTTTAATTAGGTATTATTAGTAATATTAATATTAAATATGCGTCTTAGTATCTTTCTTTTGATTTATTTGGTAATAGGTTTATATTCACTTCACAGCCTTCACAATATCTTCAGGAAGGTCTTCGTCGAAATAATCCATTATTTGACTTGTTAAAAACTTTTAACTCTTAGAAATATTTTGACAATCCTTGACGAGTACTCGCCTTTAAATTTTCTAGAAAATAGGACCAATTCTAAAAGCTTTTTACTTTATAACGTTTTGCCATAAATGACTTATTTGACTGCTATATTTATAGCATTCAAAAAGATAAAAAAGGGTATGGTGTGTTAATTAATTTTAAGTTTACCTGAATTTACTTCAGCATAAGTAAAAATAAATTTGTAATAGGTCTATTTTGATTTTGTCTTAAATTTGGTTGTTAAAATTTTAGAAAGCATTTGTTTAGAAGATCAAGAGGATAATTATTTTTAACTAAAATCTTTTTTAAAAATTCTTTTTTGTTTTCTTTGTTTTGATCAGAACAAATTATTTTAATTTTATCAAAAATAATTTTTACAACTCCTTTTTTAACATTATTGGGTGATTAGAGTGGACTCTTGGGTATTAACGTGTGTTAAAAAAATATTTAGACAATTTTCGTCATGTTGATAAATAGAAAAAATATTATCTGTATATCCCACCAATCTAAAGGTTTATAATGATAAGTTTGTACAAAATTGGATTTAAAATGTTCTATAAAAATATTACTTAATAATGGTGATAAAGGTGAACCCATGGCCATGCCAGAAGTTTGTTTATAAAAGTCAGTGTTATAAAATATGTTGTTTTTACGCAAAAAGTTAATAATTCAGAAATAGAGTTTATGTTTAGTTTGGTTTTTTCGCCAAATCGGACATCATATTCTAACAATATTTAATGTTTTATCGACAGGAACATTAGTAAATAAACTAATAACATCAAAACTTACCAAGCTGTTATTTGGGTCTATGTCAATGTGTGTTAATTTTTCTATGAAATGTTTGGAATTTTTAATGTATGAGTCAGTATTGTTTACTAAAGGATTTAAAATAGTAAATAGAAATTTTGCTAATGAATGTGTAGGTGAGTTTATGCAACTAACTATAGGACATAATGGTATATTAGGTTTGTGTATTTTTGGTACTCCATAAAAGTGTGGAGTTTCACTGTTATGGGGTGTAAGTGTAAATCTTTTCTTATCTGTAAAGCTGTTTTTATGTTTTTTTAAAATGTTATACGTATACTTGTCTTTCAATAGTTTCAGTTGGATCATTGTTTATTTTTGTATAATTACCATCATTTAAAAGAGACATTATTTTATTATCATACATATCAGTCTATTATTACTGTTGCATTACCTTTTCTACATAAAGAATGTTTATGGTATTGTCTATTTTTAATGATTGTAATGCTTTTTGTTCAATATTTGTTAAATTTCGTTTAATTTTAAAAGGTTTTTCTAAAGCAATTTCAGTTCATGTTTCTTCAATGCACGAAATAATGTCAAGTTTGGGAATGTCTTGGGTGTAATTGCAAAATTTAAGTTCTTTTAAAGAACATAGCATACAGCAATAAATTATTAAATTTATTTTTATGTATGTCTTTTTAAATTTGAAAATGTATTAAATAACTATTATAAACACAATTACAAATAATGTGATTAAAATCAAGAATATGAATTTGATTTTGTAAAATAGATTTTAAATTATTTATCTCTTCTAATAGATTAGTTTTATTATATTTATGAAATTGTAATCTTTTATGTAACATAGTCTTGTTTGCTCTTTCTAAAATAGTATTTACTCTTTGATTAGTGTATGGAGCTTTTGGTATGATATTGTTATTTTTAAATTTATGTAAAAACGTTAAACTATTCTCAGAATGTCCTAATTTTTTGTATTTATTTTAGACAAATATGCACGGTTGTAGATTTTTTGTTATTATTTCAAAAACAAAAAAATTCCATGTATCCAACATTTCTTGAGTAATGTCACTTTTCTTTCAGAGCGACGATATATTATATTATACATTATTTTTCGGTACATTACCGAATTAAATAAATAGTACAACCCCTCCCCCCATATGATTTACTTACCTTCGCATAACTCAACCTCAACTCCTTATGCGCCAAAGCGATTACCCTGTACCCTTCTTGGGTATAAGTTTCTAGGATGTCGTGAAAATCGGCGGGTACCGTATCTTTTTTGACAAAGTTTAGGATCATTTCGGGCGATCCTTTGCAGTAGTACTCGAAATGGGCACCATTCAATCTTCTTATGATGACTCCCATCCGCTGGGAACTGCTGGAGAAGGGAAATTCTCTGATAATACCTAAAGAAAAACGGAAAAACTTATTAGTAAAGTAGAAAACCAAAATTTATAAGGATGATATTTTGCATCTTTATGAAAAACAGTTTGGAAAAAATGTCCTATGTCATGATACATAATATATGTGGTCACTTAGCAAGCGAACATTAAACAGAGGATTGCCTTCTTATTTACAAATATATTAATCTAAAATTAAGAGGGTTTATATTGCAGATAATTACCCTCTTTCAGGAGGTAAATCTTTGTTTTTACGACTTCCGGTTTCACCAGAAGTAACTAAAATTAAATAAGTTTTTTTTAAAAAAAAGCAGTTTGAATAGTGTGACGCGCTATGAGGCATATTATTATTTCATTTGTTTATTATGTGTTTTTTTTAAAAATTTTAAAAAAAAAAATTTTAAATTAAGTTATTGCAATTGTAAATGAATTACTTTTAAAAGTAATTAAGCTTTTTGGCTTAAAAAAAATGAAATGTGTTTTCTGTAATTGAACATATTAAAATAGCAGTTATTACGTAAGCAATATTTAAATTCTAAAAAACAACTATCTACCTATTTGTGGATCCTCCGTCAAGTTTTGATTCTCCGGAGCCCTATTCTTGGGAGGTTTTAATACTGTAGGAGAAAGGATTTCAAATTTGTTGTTGTCGGCAACGTCGCATTCTTCCATCGCCCATTTCGTAGATTCAAACATCTGAAATTAAAATAATTGAAGAGGTGAGTAAGAAGGTGATATCTGTCTATTTTAACTTATATCTTTCTTTCGGGCGTATCGATAATACCTGAAAGAAAGGTATGAGTTAGAATTGGCAAATATCACCTTTTAGTATAAATACAAAAAAATAGATAATATCACATAATATCTGTTAAATTGTAATACCAGAATCGGGCAGAAATTTTTTTTATTATTAACAAGTATGTTTTTGCAAACTTGTTTGTTTCGCTTGCTTAAACTGATAATAAAGAATGGAAATATATTTTTACCTTCAGATCTAACGGATCTCCAACTATTTCATTGTCGATAATGGTCAGAGAATGACAGCAAACCAGTCCGTACAGGAACGTGTCATAGCGCATGGATTCTACGTCTGTTACTGGAGCTTTGAACACTTTATCTGACGTTGGCACCACGCAAAGGAGATCTAGGCCGTCTTCGGTAAGTGTGCCAGTCTGCAGAAAAAAAAGTTTTATGTATACATCAATAAAACTGTGTAAATTTTATTTCCCCATCAAAAAAAAGGGGCCAATCGTATAACCTTTTAAATCGTAAATATTCATTATGCGCTGATCATTTATTGACAGATTTTACAGAAAGACTACGGTTAGTTTCGGCTAAAACTAAAGAATGAACCTAGAAAGTGAAATAAATTATATTTAAAAAAAAAACTACAAAAACACGCTTTTATAGCAACTTGAACTTAAAACTAGAAAATAATTTTTAAGTGTAAAGAGTTTGTGCTAATGTGATAGAAAGACCAATAATCAAATATGACAATTTTACTATAGTTTTATAATAACTTTAAATTTGTAAATAGCCACCAATAAAATAATCGTAACATTTAATTTCACAGAACAAAAAAGAGAGCTTTTGTCTCTATAAAAAGTTATATTAACATTATTAATACATAAATAATAAAGAAGGTATAAACGAAAAATTTCAGTCCAAAATGGGATTTTTTTATTAATGTGATTTTTGTTTTTATAATAAATTATTTATTTTATTTATTTAAATATCAAATCAGTCAAAATTTGCACAAAAAAATCAAAAATAAAGACAAATCAATTTTCAAATTTTTTCGAAAGGTATACCCTAAAAAAATCCTGAAAATTTGGTTTTTTGATTATAACTTAAAAATATTGCATTTAGACAAAAAGGTTATATTACTTAAATTAAAGGTGTTGTAAAAATACATAGTTTATGTCATATAAAGTTATGTGTATCTTTTATAGTTTTTAAGATATTGTCATTTTAAATTTAAAAATAAATCGTTAATATCTGAAATCATGTCTTTTCTCTATTTTTTTATGTTTTACCCTCAATTTTGATTTCAGATTCGTATTCAGCGGTAAAAAAAATACGCCAGAAACTCCTAGTCCGACACCCTCACACACCACTTTTTTTGTGGGCCTGTGTTATTTTCTACTTTTTAGTTCGATTCGTGTTTTTTAAATTTTTTAAAACTTAAATTTATTTTGTTTAATTTTTAGTCACAAAACAACATCAAAATTAATCTTAATCAAGAGCCTCGATTTTTTGCATATCTTATATTTGTCAATAAATCTAAATTTTCTTCATTCCTGTTTATTTTTTTTAGTGTCGTTTTGCTTTAGGGTTCTCAACGGATATTTTTGTAATTTCTTAAAAGTTTTTTTATTCAGAATTAGTTTGGATATTTTTTTTAGTATTCGTATTATTTGTTTTTCTCAAAATCAAAAATTATTTTACATAAAACTATTGATTGTATAGGTAATGATCACCCTCTCCTCATGGCTGTTTTGCTCAAAATGTAGCCCTCACTAGGAGACGCTGGTGTAGTTTAGGGAACCAATGAGAACCAATGACCTTGACCGCAATATATAAAGTGAAGTTTAAAAACGGCCATTTTTGTAACACAGAGTGAGTTATTCTTACCCCTAGAATCCATGCATAAAACTTAAAAGTGGTCGGTTCATTGTAATACGTTGACTTAATAATTCAAACAATTTTTTTTAAATGCAGGTAGAAATTGTACCATTTAACACCAAAATGGTTATTGTTCCCTTCACCCGAAAGAGAAACCTGGTTAACTTGAGACCACCAACTCTGCAAGGTGAAACAATACCATTTGCGAAAGAAGCAAAATATCTGGGGTTGATCCTAGATAACACTCTTAGCTGGAATTCGCATCTCGAAAAAGTCATCCGTAAGGCGACCCTATCTTTCTGGACATGCCGCAGGATCTGTGGCAAATCCTGGGGCATGCAACCAAAACAGATGTACTTACTTGGAGAGAGGGGCAAGGTGGGCAACCTACAGACTCTATCAAGCGGTCAGTAACAAACCGCAGGCGTGTCATATGGAGAGCACCAGTCTCCTCAGGAATGTCCTGACCTGTGACAGACTGGAAATGCCCTCAGACATAATGCCTACAGCAACCAATTACAACCGGCCCTACAGTGTAGTCTACCCACAAAGGGAGGACTGGAGTCGAAAAACGACGAACCTGCTCCGGGCTGACATCTGTTGGTACACAGATGGCTCCAAAACCAAGGACGATGTTGGAGCTGGAATATATGGACAGAGGCCGAGGGCAGAGTTTTCCTTCAGCCTGGGCACTCTCGCAACCATATTTCAAGCGGAGGTATTTGCTGTTGAGATGTGTACTAGATCGCTGGTTGATAAGACACTGCACACGTAAGACAGTTAAAATATTCTCCGATAATCAAGCAACTCTTAAGGCTCTTGAATCCAGCCGGTGCAGTTCGAAAACCGTCTGGAATTGCAAGGATGCGCTGACCAAACTGGGTCAAAACAATAAGGTTACACCACTGTGGATACCTGGACACACCGGCCTAGAGGGTAATGAATCCGCAGACCTCCTTGCCAAAAGGGGGGCGGAAACAAAATTCACAGGGCCGGAACCGGTCATCGGTATATCTTATGGAATGGCCAAGCAGTTCATATCAGCTTGGACACAAAGAAAAAATCTTCGGTACTGGCATGGCCTTCCGGGTCTCAGACACTCGAAGGCCTTCATAAGCCCACCGAACCAACAATGTACTGTTAAACTACTGGAGCAATCAAGGGTACACCTTAAAACTCTAGTGGGACTGTACACGGGACACTGCAGATTGAAATACCACATGCACAAGATCGGCCTAGCGGAAGACGCCGAGTACCGCATTTGCATGGAGGGGGATGAACCGGCAGAACACATACTGTGTTTGTGCCCAGCAATGGCACGACTAAGATTCGCAATCCTCGGCAATGACACCTTGTTGCCGGGGGAGGTAAAAGATCTCTCCCAACAGGATCATCAGATTTATTAGAAGTCTGGACCTGGTGGGAGAAATATAAAAGGGTGTGAGCCACAATAGACCGATCGGTCGCGGTGGAAGGGTGTTATACCCACTCACTTTAAACCTACCTACCTACCTACCATTTACTTGCTTTACATAACATATTTCAGTTGTAAGATTTTTAAAAAATTATATTGATAAAGAAGAATCTAGTTTTTTTTTAAATTTTAATCTGATGATCCTAGCCAGGGCATTAAAACGAAGTTATGAAATAATTGTGTTATCTTCGACTCTTGAACCCTGTTACAAATTTTTAAGGTAATCAGACTTCTTGAAATATGTAAAAATTATGTTAAAAGATTCCGTTACATACATTCATACATTCTATTTAGTTTGGCTACAGTATAGTAGCGGCAATTTAAATTTAAGCGGTCTAGTAGTCCCTTACAACGTTGCCAAAGTCACATCGTCGAAGTTGGTAATAGATGATAAGATAAACATAATAACTTACCTTATCGAAACAGACATAGTTGATTCCGCCAGACACGTTTATACTTCTTGGCGAAATGCAAAATATGTTTTTGTCCTTTAACCTAATTTGTGCGTAGAATCGACCGACCGTCATAGCGGCAGGTAAGGCAGGTGGCACCACAATCGTTATTAAGTCGAGCGCCTGGAGGGTGATGTCTCTAACAGAGATACCTTTTATAACCTGTAATAAAAAAAATTTTTCAATTAAAAACAATAATTCGTGTATATGTATTATCATTATTCTGACAAAAAAAAATCCCACTTATTTATATTGCACAGGATAAATAATTTCGGAAATATTTTGGGTTTTCATAGTAACCAACCAGAAAAACCAGTCTCTGATTATTATAAATGTAAATGTGAAATTTTCATAGGAATATTTGACAATATTCATTTAGATGTATTGATTACCTGTAATAAGCTGTCAAGAAAAATACTATCGCTGAATAAAGTTTACTATAAACTAACTATAACTCACCTTTGTGACAACTGTATATAGGAAGCCAGCTCCGGCAATCACTGCCAAAAATAACACAAACTTGTAGGAATCTTTTTCAAAACGGAAGTCAACGGGCGGGGGGTACAAAATGCTTCTTACCAGACTTCCTGTAAAATAAATTAAAGATTATATATATATATATATATATATATATATATATATATATATATATATTATATAAAATATATATAAAATATATATTTTTGTGTTAAATGTTAAGTGTTTGTTTGTCACTTTAAGTTCTAAATGTTCATTACACAACAAAATGAGTTTTTTCGTGAGAGACCCCTTAGTTTTAAGGAAAGATTAAATTTTAATATATTATATAGGTAAATTTCAATCAAAATTTTTGTATTGCAGATTAATTGTTGTTTAAAAAAAAATACATATATACCTGATGAAGGCCCTTCAGGCCGAAACGTCGTAATTGACATAAATTATATGAAAATTGCTTAGTAAGCAACTGTTTTATATATTGCCTGACCTTATCCCCAAGAAAATCCAGAAAATTTTGAAAAGCATAAACAATATATCAAGGCAAGGTCAAAGAAATAAACAAATAAATATATATATATATATATATATATATATATATATATATATATATATATATATATATATATATATATATATATATATATATATATATATATATATATATATATATATATATTTTTTTTTTTTTTCATGGAATTGTTGGTTCAACAACAAATCAAAACTATTCTAGTTCCAGGTTTAAAAAAATATATTTCAGCCTTTATCAGTGATTTTTTCTATCCAAAAAGGTTTTTCCAGATATAAATGTAACATTATTTTATTTACTTCACAGGTAAAAAATTTATCCAAGACTTCGTGGAGCAAAAACTGTTTTTAACCAGGTAATTATAAGTTATTTAATAAGTTACCTTTGGCAGTAGAAAATCCAGTCTTAATAACAACAGCCAGTACTTTTTCGGTGCCAAAGTATCTCGTCTGTATAACTTGAGTTCCGGAGAAGAGGGTGTGCCTTGCATGCTCTTTAGGATCATAAACTATACTAGGAAGGTTTGGCAGTGCTGTTTTCGTAACCGGAACACTCTCACCTAAAAACAAATTATTGAAATTAGTATAAACTGGATACCCTAGAAGCATTTGTAATAGTTTTACCTGTTAACATAGACTCATTTAAAATGCAGGTTCCTGTTAGCAAAAGAGCGTCGCAATGCATAATACAGCCATGGGCAGGAACTTCGATTATGTCGCCAGGAACTAGGTAATCTGTTGAAATATCTTCAGGCGTGTAGCCGTGATCGTTCAACTCGTCGTAGTCTGCTCTATTCGTAGAGCGGCGTAATACTGTGCAGACATCACTAGAATGAACGGTGGATTTGAGGTTCCTTTGGTTCTGCAAATAAAAACAAAAATAAAATAATTTTTACTTATAATCTCCCTAGTGCTTGAATTATTCTCGGAAATTTTTTGAAAATTTTCCCGGGTCGCAGACAAGTGAAAATTTTCTAGAAAAATGCGTGTAAAAATAAGCAAAATATGCTAACCGCTTTAGAGATCTTTAATATTATGGTACCTACATTAAAGGAGTGATTAATAAGTGATAATCATGCATGCTACCTCTAATAATCGTTTATGCCACTTGGCTTGGTGGTCTGATTTTGCTACTATATCATAGCTACATATATGTATACTTCATCTTATGTCATACAATTATTTTTACTGTCAAACTTATGATGGCAGATCCCAACCGCTGTGTTCACACGTCGTCGTCGTGGTTGGGCCCAGTAGGATCTTTTGGAACATGCGCTAGAGTTGCTGGTTATCGGTAACTCTTTTGGCTAGCGTATGGAACGGGATCCGAAGCTAAGATGAACACAAGGCTTAACTTAAGGTGTTAGCATACCGTGTTGATGAGTGAATGACATCCTGTGCCTTAAACAGGTGTCTCCAACGGTGCCTCTGAGATACAGGGCGACCTCTCAGAGTATCTAGCCTTTCTGCGGTAATGCAGGGCTTTGCCGTGGTGGACTATTACTTCCCTAGCTCCAAACAGAAAGCGGTCAAGACCGCTTTCATAGGAAGAAAGTGACACAAGCAGACAAAAGTGCGCCGACCGAAACTTGTGAATCCGTTTCGAAAGGTGCCCCTGAAGTCACCGACGCCTGTTTCCCGGGGAAGGGCTAATCCATCCCGAACAAAAAGGTGCTTAGAAAGGGATCCCTGAATTCAAATAGAAGGCGAACAGAACCGCCCTTATAGGGAAAAGGGTTCCCTGGCTTTAAACAAAAAGCAGATAGGACCGTTTTCATAGGGTAAGGCCGGAGATGCGGCCTCAGAAAGAACATCTGGTTCCTGTAACAAGGACCTGGTAGCTACCCACGTCACTAGACCGGGAGAGGAGGGCATGACGGATCTAATCGTCTGCTCGTCATACTCTTCAGGAGACAGGGACACCAGAACACATATTGTGCTCGTGTCCGGTAGCGACACGAGTAAGAGGAGATGTAAAATCTCCCAATCTGGTATCGGATTCATTAGAAGTCCGATCCTATTGGGAGTAATATAAAAAGGTGTGAGCCACAATAGACTGAGCGGTCGCAGTGGAGGGCGTAAAAAGTCCACTCACTTTAAACCTATCAACCTATGATGGCAGATAAAACGCGATTTGGTAGTAGCTTGTTACCAGAAATGGAATGTGTTACTATTTTTTTAAGGTGTGGTGTGGGTTCTTTTTATTCGCTGTGTAATCTTTTAAAAACAACTAGATGTTTCGTGATTTCCTTAATACTTAAACTCCTCCTACGAAGTCGTTGTGTTTCCTGAGTAACGCGGTTCATGCCAGGTAAAAGTATGATAAGGTAATCACTAAGCATCTTGTATTACATTTGATAACGATATTAAAATAATGATACTAAAGCGTAAAGTGCTAAAAATAGCAAAGACAATTATAGTTTTAACTATAGAAGCACAAAACAATGCTAAATTTTTGGTGGTAGGTGGATCGAGAGAAATAGGTTCACACGCTGCTATAAAAATGAACAATGTTGCCAAAACTATTACAATGGTAACAGTAATTAGGAATTACTTTTGTGAAAAATGAGCCACATTCGTTGTAATAATACAATTTTAATTGGGTAAATTTTTACTTTAGATGCATGTAAGTCTTTGTATGCCTGTTTAAATTTAAACATGAGACTCCCAAATTTGACAAAAAAATGGTTATAAAAAATGAACATTTTGTAAAAGACGGTTTAGTGGATGTAAGTAGCAGGAAATTATACTATTGACAAATATTTCTAGACATTTTAATAAACGTACCCGAAAAACGTCAGCAGGAATACACATTTTAATGTTTTATTATTACCACTACAGAGAAAACACAACGCAGAAACAAAAACACAATACGCAAGGCATCAAATAAAAATAAAAGTTATTTAACTCAAAAAAACTAGTCATTAGTGTGTTGTTAAATTGTAGAAAAAAGTGAATTAGATTGTTTGATTTCTCAATAATAAACGAGTATCAATTCTTCTTGTATAATTCCAGCATTTCTTGTTATGTGCGGATGTCATAAAATAAAAAATATAATTTAAAAAATCCTAAATCATATTTAACATAGTGTATCCCATCAGTTACTACCCAAAAGTTAGCATTGTTTTGGCGTCTACAGTAAAAACTTTAATTTTCTTTGAATAGTCCAGTCGTTAGAGGTTTTTTTCTCTAACCGCCACCAAAGTTGATGAAATTTGGCATACTAGTAGATTTTAAGGCGAAAAATCAAAAAATCAACGAATTCTTGCTGAGATGTGTCGGAAAGAGGGTGAAACTACCCCTGAACTTTTGTACTTATTTTTATTTATGAAGGGATAGTTTTTTCTTAAAAATAGCGCTGCCATTTAAAAGAACAGAAAATTTTACAATAGAAATTACTGTTCACACATCTAAGATATTGTTGTTCTAAGTTCTAAGAAATTGTCACACCTAAAGACTCGCGAAATAGATTATTCAAAAAATTTTCGACAGTTTTCGTACAATTGAATTTTTGCTATACTAAACAAAAGGACACGTCTGAACCTTTATTTCTTGCACAGTTATACTAGCAAATTCGTTTACATATATAAATAATGTTATTGCAACACTAAGACATGGTCAATTAACTTTCATTACCCTGTATTTCAATCTTATATGTTTGTAGCTTAAAAATTATAACAACTTGTGGGTCAGATATATTTTTCGAGTCATCTGTTCATTATTCCTAGCTTTTGGCTGGACAGGATTTACTTCTTCTTTCTGTTATAAGCTTTGCAACTTGTGAACGTTTTTCGACCGTCTCATCCTTTTAATTAACAAATTAATCCGGATCATTATACGCATTATAAGCAACAAGTTAAGAGTATTTATCTTTAAGAAAATATGTCTACATTTTTTAATATACTCAAGAAATTCAAATAATTCGAGGTGAGAGATCGAACGCTGTAAGAACAACACCTATACGTCACGGTCTCATATGGCAAACCCGTAAAAAACCGTGACGTATCGGTGTTGTTCTAACAGCGTTCGATCTCTACAACAAGAATTTATAAGAAATCGTATCATCTCGAGAAATGACACGGGATATCGGCCAGGGTAGTCTCAAAAGATTTCCCTTATACTTTTCTGACAGAGCAAGGCCCCAGCTTTAAAATGCATGTACTTGAATTTCCCGGAGATGCTTCTGAAACGGCTATTTCAACTTGGAATATCGGGTAAATCTTAGGGAAAAAGTACGTATCTCCTGTGGACGCAGGCGGCCATGTTGGATTGTGCGCAGAGCAGGCAAAACAACGCGTCGTCTTTGCACAGGCGGCATGCTCGGTGTGTTTACAAGCTGATTTGCTCTTACCGGTGTTTTGTGTGTTTGACTTGTGAAAGTGTTTATTTATATATCTGCCAAGAGTGACCAGAAAATAGAAGAAATAAGAACAATTTTAACATACAATAACCCAAAAATTATGTTCAGCGATTGCGAAAACCTATAGAAAATATACCTGCGTTTAAACAATGAATAATTATTTAATGGTTTTTAGAAGGTTATGAATTCTTCATTACTGCAAGCTGTGAGCCGGAAGATCCCAATTACAAGTAACGTTAGGCTTATTGATATTAGGCTAACTTTTAGCCTTAAGCGGACCATTTTGCAACATAAAATTGTTAATAACAATTGACCATCAACTTCCTAGGTCGTATGAACTCAAAAATCGAGATCAGCTACCAAAAAAATAAAAAGTACAGAATTCCAACTCAAGACCTTAAAAATCTATAAAATACAAGCAGCACCGTACATGTTGGCGCCCCCTGCCCCCTGTCTACCTACAAGCCTGGTCACAACTCAGGGATTTATCATGCTGTTTCTTCTATCGCACTTTTAAAGCCCACTGCAAAAGGAATTAGGACGTTTTCTCGTTATTTCTGCATTTTAAAGGATATTACACATTTTTCCATGTTTAAGGGTGGTTTTCACCCCATTTTTGACTCCCCTAAGCATATATTTTGGTATTTTCGGTTTCCGGGTACCAAATACTACATCTGTACCAAATTTCATCAACTTTGGGCTCGGTTAGAGGTAAGAGGCTATTTTTGCCTCTAATGACTGGAGTAGAAAGTAGTAAATAAGAACTATCAAGATAACATTTTTCCGATGCAAGATTCGAGGGATACTTACCTTTCTAGTCTGTCTAACTGTCATAGCAATACCAAATATAGACATGGCCATAATAGCAGCAGCATAGTAATAATATTCATCACTAAACCACAAGATAAAACTAAATAACTGGAAGATGTAGAAAGGATTGAGAACTTCTAGGAACAAAAGCGTTAAGATCGATGATTCTTTGACTAGGATGAGGTTTGTGCCATAGACTAATCGCCTGAAATAAAAATAAAAGGAAATTAAATATTTTTTAATTTGTATTAAGCTACATAGGGTGTTTAAAATAATAAAGACTATAAGAAAAAAATAAATTTAAAAGATCCTAAACTAATAAAAGCAATTAAATGTCAAAAAAAAATTCGAATTTATTTGGTGATTTTTGACAGGCTGTATTTCAGTGAAAAATTGACATATCGACAATCTAAAAAAAGCATTTTGAAGCTTTAAGATTCTAGTTTTTTAATCTTTTGGCTAAAAATTTTTTTGAAATAGCAATTGTTACGTAATCCTAATCAAAAGCGCGCCAAAGAAAGTGTCTAAAATTTTTTCTTTTTTCTTTTGAGTCCACGATTGTGAGAATTTTTTTTTAGCTGGACCATCATATGTGTTGGATTGCCTATTTATCCAGCTTCCATTTGCATTTTTAAATCCCCTGTAAGTCCATTTCTCGCAGATATATCGAATTTTTAATAAAAAAGAACCCTTTTGCATTCAACCGCCGATATCTCAGCAACCAATGGTAATACAGAGAATCGAGGGCAGTTTCGATATCCGGAATAAATTTCCTACAAAAAACAGTTAGGATCGTTATTATCATTTTTTTAAATTCTTGATATGAACTTGACAAAACAGAAAAAACAGGTAATTTAGGGTTTTTACAAAGTTATCTGCCCAACTGCGAATTTTGGTGATAGAACTAATGTTGAGCATAACTTTTACACTTCGATATACCCTCAACTACCCTGTAAAATTTCAATTTGATCTAGCGAACGGTTTTTTGTTTCAAGCAATCAAACTTTCGAAAAAATTAAAGGGCCAACTTTTTGGACCCTAAACGTTTCACAATCACAATCATGTTAAAAATGAAAAAAAAATCAAATTTTTTTGACATTTTAACAGCAAGCAACGATTAAATTTCCAAAAAAATTTCGATTTTTTTTTCATTTTTAACCTGATTGTAAAACATTTAGGGTCCAAAAAGTTGGTCCTTTAATTTTTTTAAAAGTTTGATTGCTTAATACAAAAAAACCGTTAGCTATATCAAATTGAAATTTTACAGGGTTGTTGTGGGTATATCGAAGTGTCAAAGTTTAGCTTAACATTAGTCCTATCACCAAAATTCGCAATTGGCAGATAACTTTGTAAAAAACCGTAAATTGCCTGTTTTTTTAAGTTCATGTGAAGAATTAAAAAAATAATAATAATCACAATCCTAACACTTTTTGGTTTGAAATTTATTCCAGATTCCAAAACTGCCCTCCGATTCTCTGTATTACCATTGGCTTCTGAGATATCGGCGGTTAAACGCGAATTTCATTCAAAATTCGATATCCTGCGAGAAATAAACTTAAAGGGGATTTAAAAACGGCAAAGAGAAGCTAGATAAACAGGCAATCCAACTCATATGATGGTCTAGCAAAAAAAAAAACCCACAATCGTGAACTCAAAAGAAAAAAGGGAAACATTTTAGAAAATTTTATGCTCGCTATTTCTTTGATTACGTAACAATCGCGATTTAAAAAAAAATTTGGACAAACGATCCCACAACTAAAATCTTAAAGCTTCAAAATGCTTTTTTTACATTGTCGATACGACCAATTTTCACTGAACTACAGCCTGTCAAAAATCACCAAAAAATTTCGAAATTTTTTATGGATCTTTAATTTTTTCAATTAGTGTATATGTTACAAAGTTAAAGTTTATTTTCAAATTAAAAATAAAGGGAAAATCCCAAATCTGATTTTTTCACAACTAGTATTTTAAAAATGGGGTGTTTTAAAGCTATGTTTATATAATATTTTTGTCTTGTTGTCCAAGGAATCTCCCAATATGCGTTGTCTCATGTTTTTTAGGACAGCCTACATGCGAATAATTTAAAATTATAGTGTATGTTAGAAATTTTATACACAATTATGAGGGTTGTTTCTCTTTGAGTATTGTATGTCTGTCTATTAATAGAATTTTAATATTTTTTTTACCTCATAAAATTTTCACTTGCTGTTAGAGGTTTATACTTGTGAAAAACATCACATGGAACTCCACTATCTAATCCAGCCAATTTTTGAAATTCTTGTTTATCGGTGTCATATAGATAAGTCACTTTTTTCACACTGAACATTAACAATCTGAAAATAAAATAATAAAATCAAATAAGACAATACAAATCAAATAATTTATGATGCACAGGCAATATTAGCTATTTATGTTATATATACACAAAGCATGGCTTTACTGGGCGAGTTTGTTTATGAGTAAGACGAGACTATAAAGTAATGAGACCAACAAAGCCTCGTTTATGTATATATATATATATATATATAAAAATATATATATATATATATATAAATAATATATTATATATTTTTTTATAATATATATATATATATATTATATATATATATTATATATATATAAAAATATAAAAATATATATATAAAAATATATATTATTACATTAAACAAGATTTCTATGTACAATTACATGAAAATTTTTTTTTGTTCCTAATCAGAGTTGATAAAAATCATATTTTTTTTTAAATCAAAAATCGATGATTTAAAAAAAAATCATGAGTTTTTTCATTAAAAAAATACTAGCTTTTACAAATATTATTTTTAAATATTTCTAACTGCTTTTATAATGTTTTGTTAAGGAAACAAATATTCTTAAGCAGGAATAGTACAGATACGAAGCAAAACTGGAGAAGTTTTAACATGCAAATTTCGTTCGCGTAGTTTTTGTCAGTTTGCGCCTTTGTCGAAGCTTGTATTAACGTGAAATTTTCGTCCGCGCAGTATTGCAAGTTTGCCGCTTTGTCGTAACTTGTAATAACTGGCAGAAAACGCCCGACTATATAAACGATACGCTCTTATTTTGGTTATGAGTAATATTTTTGCTTTAGGGTTTAATCTACCAAAACATCTGGACTCATGACAAGCCGAGGCAGAAAGGAATTTAGTGTTTGGCAGCATTTTATAAAAAAGAAAGTGGTGAGCAAACTAGGTTGTAGAGCAGTAAGTAGAAAGTGTGGTAAAGAATTGCAAGGTCTAGTGGACAGATTAAAAAGTAATTGGGAAACCTGCAAAAGTGAAACTAGTGATATCAGCAGTGGTCTTGAAACTCTTCATGGTGATTGTCAGTCACAGCCTGGACTAGCCAGAATAAAATTATCCAGTTGGCAAAGAAGCAGAGAAGCAATAACTGTGAAAAGGGAAGTGTAGGTGCACATGAAAATAGTTGAAGTAGTGGTCATTTGGATTCTTTTGTAGTGCGAACTGGACAAGATAAGAAAAAAGAATTGGACAGACAAATAGCCAAAGCCATTTACGCAACAAATTGCAGTTTTAGAGCTATAGAAAATAAGAAGGTTCGAAAGGCACTAGAAGACCTGGTTACCTTCCACCATTTAGATTTTAGTTATCATCAACGCTCTTGAATGAAATATTTGAAAAAGAAAAATCTAATTGTTTTAACAAGTTATCCGGAGAATCTGTTTGCATGTCCTTAGATGGATGGTGCAATATACATAATGAGCTGATAATCTGTACAGTTTTGACTGTAGAGGATGAAAACAATGTTCTTTTAGAAACCATAGATACATCTGGTCATCCCCCATACAGTGGTTAGTAACTTAATAAATAAGTGTAAAAATAAATTAAGGTGTAAAGACTATATTGTTACAGATAATCGAGCAACATGGTCAGTATGAAGAAAAAAAATCGTCAATTGTGATTTGACATTTTATTTTGATTTTAAACTACATAAAATTGTACTGTCCTATGACTGTGATAATAATTGTTCTAATTGTTTAAGATTTACTGTGATATGATGTTTTATACAACATTTATGTGACTATGTTGACGAATGTTACTGTAATTGTATATTTGACATGAATAAATTATCTTTTATCTTATCTTTATCTAATTACCCTATAATTACATATGGTTGTTCGGCACCCTTACTTAGTTTGTTCTCCAAAGATTTGGAAGCATCGCAGATAAAAGAACAACTAGTACATATTTTAAAATACCTCATTTGCCAAATGCTTAGTATAAAAAAAGGGAGCAAGAAATTGGTCTTACCTCAGGATGTTTGATAGAATACACTTTCAAATTGTTTTGAGATCTATGTAAATGAGTGGCCAAAATTGTTATTAATATGTGAAGAGCATAAAGATCAAATTGATCCAGTGATTTTTAAAAAAGTTTCAGATATCTGTGTTAAAAGGATGTCTGAAGATTTTCTAGAGTTGCTAAAACCTATTTGTATAGCACTGGATGCAATGAAACAAAAAGGTGCATTTTTATCTCAAGCAGTTTACATATGGAAAAAGTTACTGGTTATTTTTGACAGTTTTGAATTTGAAGAAGAAAAAAGTTTGCGTCAATATGAATTATTTAGGAACAGATATGTTCAAGCTCTAACCCCTTTCACTTTTTGGCCTATATTTTGAATCCTACAATAAACAAAGAAGAATTGCCATTACTAGCTAAAGAAAAGAGATGTGCTCTACACATTGTTTCCAAATATTTTGCAGACACAGGATTATTACCATTACTAATTAAGTTGGAACCTAAGTCGGACCCTTTTCACAAAACTCTGTTTTCAGAGGAATTAATCAAAAATGTAACAGCAGTACAGTGATGGAAATCTAAAGATCTTTCAGAAATTAAGAAAGTACTCCCTATAGTGATTTCTGTTTTGTGTGCCTGTGCATCGTCTGCTGATATTGAAAGGATGTTTTCTACTTATGGATTCGTAGATTCAGATATAAGAAACAGACTTAGCAGTAACAAAGCAGCTAAACTAGTATTTCTATTTAAGCATTATAACACTTACGGCCGAGTGATGATCGCGTTGTTAAATTTAGCAATGGACTTAGCAGTTTAGAATGTTTAACAAAACGCATTGTCAGAGTTATTCAATGATTTTAGTAGGCAACCCGTCAAAATCTTACATTTTGTTAAACATTCTAAACCGTTGTCAACTTAGCAAATTGTTAAAAGTTAACAACGGTTTAGAATGTTTAACAAAATGTCAGATTTTAACAGGTTGCCTAATAAAATCATTGAATAACAATGACAATGACGTTTTGTTAAACATTCTAAACTGCTAAGTCCATTGCTAAATTTAACAACGCGATCATCACTCGGCCGTTAGGGTTTTTTTGTTTAAATTAAGTATTTTTTTTTGTATAGAAAATATTTTATAGTTTTATTATTTTTTAAGCTTTATTTTTGTAAACACATAAAAATGCGTCTGGGTTTTATTTTTTGTATGAATTAATCAGGATTTAAAATCATACTGATTACAATCATGATTTTATTGTTGATTTTAATCACCCTGTTCCTAATAATATTTGAAGTTTTGTCCTGTTACATTCCAAAATCCCTATATATCAGAACTATTGATCCAAGTTGTTTTTTACTGATTATTACAAAAACTAGTTGTGGTATTTATAGACTCATAACACCACTAGTTGTGTTATAAATCTCATGTACCTAAACTACTAGAAAAATAGATATATAAAAACGTCATAACTAAACGGCTCTAGATAAAAAATAGTCCTAAACTTGTTTTAGATATATCATAAAAAAGTGGAAAATAAAGACTTTTTATTATATAATCATACATAAAAAAATGTTTTAAACGATTCTGTAGATGAAACAAAGATTAAGTCACTCACTTGTCGACGTCCCTAAATTCGCCCTTTCCAAAGTGCACCGACAAGGCCTGAGGAATTATAACATCTCCGCTGTTGTTTTGATGGTGCAAGACATCATCATCATGTTTCATTTTAGCCACCCTTTCGGGTGTTAGCGTCTTTAGCGGTTTCACATGGTGGATTTTGTGCTTTCCATTGTAAAGTTCCTGTAAAAAAGATGTTTTCTTATACATATTTTTAATTTCCAATTTTTTATCATAAGCATAGAGGCTATTACAAACTTGATGGCGTAACCAGAGATGAGTAGGAGATTGCCGATGCCGTGTTATAAAAACGCGACGGAAAAAAGAGCGCCCCGGCATGGTCAACTCCAGAACTAGACGCACTTTCTCCCCTCTTCGCCTGCTAAAGTGCGTCTACATGGTAGGTAGGTAGGTTTAAAGTGAGTGGGTATAACACCCTTCCACCGCGATCGATCGGTCTATTGTGGCTCACACCTTTTTATATTTCTCCCACCAGGTCCAGACTCCTAATAAATCTGATGATCCTATTGGGAGAGAGATCTTTCACCTCCCCCGGCAACAAGGTGTCATTGCCGGGGATTGCGAATCTTAGTCGTGCCATTGCTGGACACGAACAGTATGTGTTCTGCCGATTCATCCCCTTCCATGCACATACGGCATTCGGCGTCTTCCGCTAGGCCGATCTTGTGCGTGTGGTATTTTAATCTGCAGTGTCCCCTGTACAGTCCCACTAGAGTTTTAAGGTGTACCCTTGATTGCTCCAGTAGTTTGACAGTACATTCTTGGTTCGTCTACATGGACGAGAACGGGAGACGAGGAGACGAACCGCAGCGCAAGTTCAATTTCTACGCGGGAATACTTTTTTTTAAATTTTTTTATCAATATTTTTAATAAAATTATAATTGTATTCAATAGTAAAATGTAAATTGTTAATAAATAACTTTCTCTTCTCGTCCATGTACACGCACTTTACGAGGCGGAGAGGGGAGAAAGTGCGTCTAGTTCGGCGCTCGACCAGTGTGAGGGCGCTAGCTCGTGGCAGCATTCGCTGATACAATTTGCTCCACTGCCATCGGCAATCTCCCTACTCATCTCTGGCGTAACTGGACAACAAAAGTTATTTTTGTACCAGATGTGCAAAACATATTTTTTGTACAACTGAAATTAATGACTAAGCATTTTCTGTAGTTATTTTTTCTATATTTTTGTGAACACTGGTATATCGAATTCTTTTGCTGATGTTACTGTCAAGCTTAAGTCATATTGATTAATCAACTTTAAGTTTCCAAAGAAATAATTACATGTGATATCAACAAAGTTGTTAAAAAGTGGTTTTTACATTTGGATTATAGGGCGAAATAATCCAGAAATAGAAGAAGCTGCAGAGAATGTCAGCCTATAGTTGATGCCAAAAAAGTCGAGACTAATTTATGAATTATGGTATACGGTGATTTCATGAGATGGTGCGAATTACAAACGGTTCATTCCATAACAGAAAGTGCGTTGCTCGTATACGTTTGTTAATTGTTTAATGTTTCCAATTGTAATCAGTGTACTTTTAACATAACATTAAATAAATAAATTGTTGTTTTGCCAAAAACTAAATGAAGTCTTATTTAAATTTATTGTTGTTTTATAAATGCGGGCGTTTGTTTAACTTTTTCGCCCTATGGCGTCGTAAAAGTGCAATTTTACGCCCGGTCGTACAAAAAAAAATTGTAGGCCCCCAAATTTCTTTTGTACCACCTACTTTTTTGTTAGTTAATTTATTGTATAAATTAAAACTAGTATTTCATAATTCCCAGTTTTTTTTTCAATTATTTTTTTTGCAACATTAAAAAAAATGCTATTAAATTTTTAGATTAGTATTTTTTAATAAAATGTTTTGTAAAGTGGTTTTAAAAGATCTTAGATATGAGACAATTTATCTTGACGTGCATTATAAATCATACTTGGAATTTGTTGACCTCATTAAAAAAACAATTTTCAATTAAATTTATTTCGAAGAATTTGTTTTTTGTATTAGTTTTCAGTTAAAACCAGTTTTAGAGTATTTCTGTTCTGACTGAAGGCCTACAGAGAACAAAAGACTCTCTTTAAGCAAATTTTTGCTAGCTTACCATGTAACATATTTACTTGTGCACAGCATAACTAACAGGCAACACGATCTCTCCCTGGCGGCGCTTTTGATATTTATAAGCACAAACACGATTACAATTCAAATAAAGCAAACAGATTATATCTTAGCAAAACGTTGGCTAAACTTGCGCAGGAAAAATGACCGTACTTTCCCGCTAATTCATAAAAGCGTGCTGCTTTCCGTAAGTTATGCTGTGATACCAGTATGATACCGGTATGTTGTGGTTACCTAGAAAAAATTGGTATTTATGTGCTAGACATAGGAGTCATGTCTTTATTTCCACTGTGTGAAAATTTAACAGTCATCAAGGAGACATTATTAATAATTGTAAGGTTTTTCAGAAACGTAAATCTAAGTCGTGCATCATTTTTAAAATCACAGTATGGCCGAGGTAATGAGTCACCTACCCCAGCGTTTCTCAACCTGTAATCCAGCCGTCTTCAGCTGAATATTTACCTGAAGACTGCTGAAGATGCTTACCAGTTAATACGCTTGGCGTTTTAAAATAAATTAAGACAACGCAAGTCCAAGAAATATCTTTCATTCAACCTACATCATTGTAATGTTTCCTTGAAAGTGTTAGACAATGTTATGGTTTCAACATTCAATAACACTAAAATCTTGGACTTCCATTATCTTTATTTTTTAATTGAATACACAACGTTTTGATTGGTGATGTATATCCAACCGTTTTCAAGTGATAACTAAAAACTATTCTTAAAAGCTGCGACTTATATACTATCCTTTGTTCACCGAAGTTTGACCGATTTTTCACAGTTCAGCAACGGCCGCCAGATATTTGAAATGTCGATACTAGGCTTGCTAAATACATTTTGGTTGTTTACAATATTACAGTTCCTTTCATTTTTCTTTCTTCCAGTGGTTTTCTTAACATGTTTTTTTTGCTTTCAACCATTGTATGCGGTGTTGTTTTGACGTGTGGCAATACCTGACTTCGACGTTTCATCATGTTCCGTATGTTTTTTGTGTTCTTTAACTCTAACGAGTGGTCTTTTTGTTTTCCCAATGTATAACTTACCACATTCAAAAGGAATTTGGTAGATACAGTCATTATTTGAAACATTGTTGTCTGGTCTCATTTTAGTAAGAATACTTCTAAGAGTGGTTAGGGATTTAAAATTGATTTACATTTATTTGCTTTGGTATTTTTTCAAATAGGATAATACTTTTGAAAACTTAACGTGATTTTACGGCATTTTTATATTTAAACGGCATTTAAATCCGAGACCATTCTAAAAAGTATTCTTACTAAGACGAGACCAGACAACGTTTCAAATAATGTCTGTATCTACCAAAAATTTCCTGTGAATGTGGTGAGATATACAATGGGGAAACAAAAAGACCACTCGAAATTGGAGTTAAAGAACACAAAAAACATACAGAACGAGGTGAAAGGTCGAAGTCAGGATTGCCGAACATGCATGGTCAAAACAACACCGAATACAATGGTCGAAAGCATAAATGATTTATAAAGAAACCCACTGGAAGGAAAGAAAATTTAAAAAAGCTGTAATAATTGTAACAACCAAAACCTATTTAGCAAGCCTAGTATCGACATTCCGAATATCTGGCAGCCGTTGCTAAACCGTGAAAAATCGGACAAGCTTCGAAGAACAATGGTAGTATAGCTGTAGCTTTTAAGAATAATTTTTAGTTTTCACTTGAAAACGGTTAGAGCTACATTACCAACCAAAACGTTGTAAATCAATTAACAAATAACAATGGAAGTTCAAGATTTTAGGGTTATTGAAACCACGTCATTGTCCATTGAAAAAAGTTTATACTTACAATAATTAGTATCTTTTCAGCTTCATTAATCTTACAGTTGACACATGTAGAATACAAATACAGATGAGGGATCCAATGGTAGATTAAACGCAGTACGCCACACGTCAGGATAAATCCGATGTAGGTAAGTGCCGCTTTAATTTTGCTGGTACGATAATAGAATATCTCCATTTGATCATCTTGGCCCTTGTTTATGTACATTTTGTATTCATTTGGCGTAATTCCTGAAAATAAAAAAAAATCATAAAATTTGCACATTACAGCCCGAAACAAGAATCCGACTCTTCGCTCCGGCTTGGTATACAAAGTGTCAATTTAAAAACTTCCAATGCAAATATTTCGAAAAAAATATACAGTGAAACATGGTTAAGTGGGACCTGGATAAGTGAAAAACCTTTATTATTAAGAATTACAATGAGGTCCCGGCCTTTCTTTATTGAATTACCTCTGTTAATGGGAGTTTTCAAACCTGGTTAAATGGGATTTGATTTCTAGGATTTTTTTGATGTTAACCTCTATAAATGGGACTCTGTAGCTCAATCCCCTGTATAAGTCAAACATTTTATCAATTTTTGCGAAATATGTTTAATAGATTAGAATATGTAAGTGGTAAACCATTATTTTTATTAACGTTTCTACCTCTATAAATGGAACAATGATACATACATTTCGACCTCTATAAGCGAGGGCCTCTGTAAATGAGACAACCATTTTAAATATGTCTAATTGGAAAACTGGATAAATGAAAACCTCTTTAAATGGTACAAAATCCTTAGTCCATTGAAATCCCAATTATCCAGGTTTCACTGTAGTTGAAAAAATGTAATTTGGCACAAATGGTATACAGGTAGGTGGAACGAAAAGCACTATACTCACACTCCAACTTTAAAGTTTCAAAGGACATCACCTCTTTTTGTTTTACCTCCAATCAAAGGTATCATTAAATAGTATCGTCTGCACAAGCATTTTTTTTATTTATTTCATGGGATAAAAAAACTTAATTCAAGTAAAACATACTGTATATAGGCGCACGGTATTGCACCAGGCCAAATTCCGGCCTGTCACAAGCACTGTGTATATTACATAGGAAGTTTCAGCATATTTTCCTCCCATCCTAACTTCGTTATCGTTTCATATAGATAAGAGATATGGTATGTAAATTCACATAAGTAAAATAGCTAAAGTGGTTTCTGAAATACTCGATTTTAAAAATCACCCATTTATTGACTGACTCACTCACTCACTCATTAACTCATCAAAATTATGGAGACCTCTCAAGGAAGTAGAAACTTAGGTATGTAGGTAGGTTTTAGAACACAAGTAAAGGAAAAATTCTGAAAACTGCACATTTTAACTCAGAACGCCCGGAAACAGGGATAGGTTAGAAGTTTGCAATCTGATTGAACCTGAGTTTCTGAGGTCAAAATTGTCTTAGAATTTAAAATGTAGACAGGATTTTATTCATTCATGTAACTCAGACAAAAAATAACACCAAAAACACTTCTTATTTTAAAGTTAATCTTGAAAACGTAGACAAGATTTTTCTTTGGGTTACTTGGGTTTTTCTCTTTTTTCTGTTTCATGCAATCTGCTACTTCACGACTATGCCCATTTTTAACCTATAGTTCAATGTCGAATCTAAACCACACACAACTGCACGTCGCGTCCTATTAAACAGACAATAGAATACAATTATTTAAATTTTAATAAATAATAAATACCTCTATTCGAATTTCGCATTTGAGAAATTCACTGGAACTTAATCTAAATATCCTCAAAACAATTGTGTCACCTTTCCTTCCAAAATCTAATTACACACTAAAGGTTTACAATCGAAATCACAGCAATGATTGTGTTTTTATTTAAAGCGACTTTAACAATGTATTAGGTGCTTGATAAGACTTAATCTCAGTTAAAATAATCCACGTTATCAATGATGCAGATATTACTATAGAACAAGTAAAAGATAATTTACCTTTTTGCTTGTCTAAGTACCTTTCTCTTGTATACCCGGCGTTTCATTCTGTGGTGGGACATAGGAAATCCAAATGCAAATTTAGAATGATCAAATACTGTGTTCCCTATTAATTTTAAAAATAATCCACCTTTGTAATGAAAGGAAAAAAATACTACTTACTCTTACATTATACCACATTTAAACAAAGCCCATTCGTAACAGATAATTTCAAGTATCGTAGGTATATATAGCAAATTAGGTTTCAATATTAACCAAAAAATGGCGAATGCAAATATTATTGAATATGTCTGACGTTGCAAAGTCGTGCAATGCAGCGAAATCCAATAGAGCTTCTTCTTCTCTGGAAGCTGTCTTGATTCACTACCGGAGACAGCGCAGCCTCTTGGGCTTTTGTGCCTAATCTCCAATTATCTTTTATACCAATCCTCCCATTTGTCTTGTTCCTTCTACAAGTCTGTATAACCTCGAGACTGGTTGGTTGATATATTCCTGTGGGCTCAATTTCGGTTGCCCAAATAATGCCTGTCTTTTGTTGTCATTGCAGTAAGAGCGTTTCTTCCCTCGTCGCACATTCTACAACTTGGGTCTCCATTTTATGAGCTATCTTATGTATTTGTCCTCTTAGATTATCGTGCCCTGTTAGCAACCCTAATGTTATGTGAAGTCATGTCCTACTTTGTCTGAGTAGTTCTTCCTTTGTTCTTTTGGATGGGCCCCTTATGGTTTTTTCATGTCTTATTCTAATGAGGTTTCCTCAATATTTCTCGTGTTTGTTTCGGATTCATTCCATGGTTTGCCCTCGTGCTGTGGTTTTGGTCACTCCAAGGTCAGATTCTGGTCTTAAGTATGGTGTGGATGATCCATGTCTCTCTAGCTCATCCGTTTTTTCGTTGCCTTCCATTTCTGAATGTCCTGGTACCCACAGGAGAGTTACCCTGTTGCATTATCCCAGGACTTCCAGTTCTTTTTGGCATTTCCATGTCGACCTGGACGTTACCTTGGGGTTTACTAGTGCGCCTAGTGACGCTTAGCTGTCTGTTATTATGCAGATCCGATTGTTTTTATAAGTCCTCCAGTTATTTTCTTTTGCACAGTGCAGTAAAGCATAAATTTCCATTTGTAATACAGAACTGTGTGTTCCTAGTGGAATGGAGAATTGTGAATTCCTCATTTCACTGTATACCTCTACTCCAGTTCCCTGCTTGGTTTTGGAACCATCCATATACCAGATGATGTCTCCAACCGTGTCGGGGAGATCGGGTTGCTGCCATTCACTTCGATCATCACTATCCCCCATCACTATGAGTTTAAGTGGTGGATGGTCTAAGAGACTCCATGGCTGCTGTTAGGGTTGTTTTAATTGCTCCTGTTATAGCTAAGCAAGCAAGTCTCTGTACCTTGGCCAGTTCTGTAACAGCAGTTCTTTGTCGCATTTTTGTCCACCATACCAGTGATGCATACGTTATCATAGGGCTTATTACCATGGTGTATAACCAGTAAACCATGTTTGGCTTAAGGCTCCATGTTTTCCCATGAGCGGGTCTGATTAACATAAGAGTCATCTGCGCTTTCTTTCTTATTTTCTGAAGATGTTGGTTCCAGGTAAGTTTAGAGTCTAGGATGACACCAAAATATTTTATCTCTTCCACGATCTTCATTGTTTCACCTCGTAGGTTCAGGGGCCCTAAGCCCTCTAAATTTCTCCTTTTGGTAAAGGCAACTATAGCTGATTTGGAAGGGTTTATGTTTAGTCCCTCCTTTCTCGTCCATCTGGTAACTGCGTTTAGGAATTGTTGCATTTAATCCCTAACAGTGTTGTTAATTTTTTCTTGGGCCATAATGACGAGATCGTCTGCGTATCCCAATGTTTGGTGCTCCCCTCCAGTTAAAGGACATTTAGTAGGTCGTTCATGACAAGGTTCCATAGCAGTGGGGACAGAATAGAGCTTACGGATATGCTCTTATGCTATGGAGAACAACAAGCAAGGCTGATATACCTAGAGAGATGTCCAGGTTGTAACATTCCAAGTAAAAAAACTTCTGCGTCGGTTATTTAACAACTTCAAGATCGTGGAAGTTTCTGTGGTACACCTTAATACATACGACTTATTTTTGTAGGACACGACAAAAAATTTGTTTATATTTAGTAGTGAGAAACAATAACAAAGCAACACAATAAATTAAGCAATTAATTGAACTTTTAATTCAACACACATAATGGGTAGGTATTTAGTTATGTATCCTAGGGACAAGAATGGTGTATTGGGTATGTAATTTATTTATAATAAAATTGTAGACAGAATTTGGTCTAATTTTAGATCTCAGTACTTTAAGATGCCTAAGTTTTTCGACAGGAGCTTGGCCCTTATTTTACATAAGTGTTATTGGTGGAAATAGTGTTACAGAACACAAAAAACATACGGAACGAGGTGAAACGTCAAGGTCGGGGGTTGCCGAACATGCATGGTCAAAACAACACCGCATACAGCGGTCTAAAACAAAAATTATTTATAAAGAAACCCACTGGAAGAAAAAGCAGATGTAATAATTTAAAACAACCAGAATGCCGTTACTGAACCTTAAAAAAACCGTCAAGCTTCAGGTATTTTCGTACACAACAAATAACAGTAACCGGAATGGACCAAGATGACAGTGTTATTGAACACTTTTTATATTCCACAAAAATATTTTTATGAACCTGCTTGTATCATTATACCTATATTGGTACTTAAAGAATACAAAATAGAGTGTCGTGAGATTGATAAGAGCTGTTTCCATAGTTACCATTTTAAACGTAACTTGGATTCAAAACAATTGACATATGTAGTCCAATTAAGATAAGAGCGTGCTTAATATATTAAGCAACTGCTATTCTTAAGTGGGTTTTAATTTATGTTAAGTATTACCATAACGAACGTGATATAATACTACCATGTTAGGAATAGAAGTAATCAGAGAGCACGGTCTTGCGCCAGGCCAAATTCACGCAGTGTATTTTACCCGAAACGTTTCAGACTTTACATAGTAAAGGTACAAGATTTAGTATGTAAATTTTGTAGTAGTAGTAAAGGAGCTTTTCTTCGCCTGAGGCGGTACCACGCCACTTGCCCTTTAAAGGACTCGTGAAGTCTTTTGGGTCTTACAGATCCTATAGGACGTTTCGAGTTCTGGGAGGGTAAGTCAGTTTTCCTTCTTTCTCTTCTCCTTTTTCTTCTTCTTTATTTGCTTTCCACTATAATAAAATTTGAAAATAATGATGATGGCACACCCGAAAGTAAAGTTTTCCGGAGGTAAAATACCCCTCCATTTGGATCTCCGGGCGAGGGGTACATTTTGGGGGCCACCATCGAAAAGTCTAATATCATTTACAAATATATGTGGGCTTAACTCCAACATAACCTCTGTTCACCATTATCTTCAATCTTCCACACCCAACATACTATTTTTACCGACCTGGCACTACAACTCGGCGGACTGGGATGGTCTGGGAGATTTCATTGCCACCTACCCTTTGGCTCCTACCTGCTTTTCTACTCACGATCTTTCCGAAATATGCAAACAAATTACCGAAACAATTCAACTAGGTATTGAGACCTATATTCCCCATACCCAAAAGAACTCCATAACTTTAAATCACAAACCGTGGTTTTTTAAAAGACTGTGAAAAGCCAGACTTTTAAAAATTTAAGCCTACAAAAAGTTTCTCCAAAACCCTAATCCCGAAAATCGACCGGCTAGCATCGAAGCAAGAGATCAGTATAATCAGACTATCTCAGAAGCAAAAACCCGTTTTAACAATCGGATCAAAGATAAAGTTCTATCTTGCTGGAATTGCAGTAAACTTTTGCACAAATTCATTTCCACCCCTAATCTTTGAAGATGAAATTGTTGCTAGCTCTAAAGGAAAAGTCGAACTATTTGCCAAACAATTTGCTGCTAATTACACCCTTGATCCTCCTAATAACCTTCCTCTTCCAACAGTTGCCCCTGTTTTTCATAGAATGTCCGATGTCATTTTTAAAGTCAAACAGCGTATTCTTTCTTCTCTGAATACTAAAAAATCGTCTGGGCATACCAGCAATCGTCTTTAAAATCCCGAGCTCGCCTCTTTCGAATCTCTTACGATATGGGCATTTTTCCGGAGAGTTGGAAATCTGTACGTGTGCAACCTGTCCCCTAAAAAGGATGCATAACTCTCCCTTCTAACTATATAGACCTATATCTCTTCTTTATGTTGTCTACAAAGTAATGAAAAAATTATTAATTCCCAAATCTTAAAGTATCTCGAAAAACACATGATCTTACATGATAGATAGTAGGGATTCCGTCACAGAAGATCCAAAGCTTTTCTTTTTTTCTTTATCTCACACAACTGAAATAAGTCCCTTGAGTTTCTTGGTGAATCCCAGATCGTTGCTCTTGACATATCCAAAGCTTTCGATCGGGTCTGACATTGCGGGCTTCTTAACAAACTTCCTTCTTACGGTCTTTCATCTAAGCTTTGCTCTTGGCTTTCCAGTTTCCTTTCTAATCGACGTATATCAGTTACTGGAGATGGTCATTCTTCCAGCTTCTACCAAGCCAATGCTGGGCTCAGTACTGGCACCCACTCTGTTTCTTCTACATATTAACCATTTTCTCTCTTCCACAATCAATCCCATTCATAGTTTTGCTGACCACAGTACCCTCCACTCGTAACATTCAATTTCTCAAGCCAGTCAATAAGTCTGATTTGGAAACCGAGCGTAGATCAATGCGAATGTCTCTCACAAGACCTCAAACTTATCTTGGATTGGGGCGCCAAAAATCTTGTTAAGTTTAATGCCCCGAAAACACAGTCATGTTCGCTGTTGCGAAAAAGGTCTGCTAATGCTCATCCGTTACATATGAGCGGCCAGGTTTGCAGAACAAAGAGTTGTTCAATCTTGTCGGCTTTACTTTTGAAAATAACCTCAACTGGCACAAATACATTACATTCATAGCCTCGGCAGTTTCAAAAAAACTTAGATTCCTCTTTCGAGCCAGAAAGTATTTCTCTTCTTTCAATCTGCATACTCTGTGTGTATCCCAAATCAGACCTTCTTTAGAATATTGTTCTCATGTCTGGGGAAAGGCGTCTCCAACAACACTTAGCATTCTGGACTCCATCTAAAAAAGAGCCGTTCGTGTTATTAATGATCCCACGCTTACGGAAATGCTTCCTCCTCTTGCCCACCGTCCGAGCTGTGGGGATCTGTCTGATCTGGTAGGTATTTTCACGACTTCTGCTCAAGAGGAGTTGGCACGTATAATTTCTCCTCTGGCCGCTCCCAACAAAGCAACATGTAGCGCAACTTTTATGCATCCTTTTACAGTTCACCTAGAGAGGCCCTGAACTTCCCGCTTTCTTCGTTCCTTCATCCCCAGAGTGTCCAGACTTTGGAACCTGCTACCCTCAAAGGTTTTTCCTTCTCCGCCCAGTCTCCAAATATTTAAGTCCTGTGTGAGCAAACTTCCTCTCACCACTCTTAAGATACCCACGGTAAGTTAGTACTTAGGCATCAGCCTTCGTGGACTGTCCAAAGATAAAAAAAATCTGCATAAGTATTTTAATTATCTGTAAAAAAATTGAGAAACTTATGTCAAGTGGTTTCTAAAATACTTGATTTTAAAAACCGCCCATTTACTACTTACAGACTCACTCACTCACTCACTGACTCATGAAAATTATGGAGACTTCCCCAGTGACCAGAAACTTCAAATTAGGTAGGTATGTAAATAGGTTTTTGGATAAAAATAAGGGAAAATAACTGTACATTACCATATTTTTAGATGTGTGACATCCAACAACGCGCTTATATTTAAGATTAATCAATGAGGTCAATGGTTCATCAAATTAAAAAGAAACATGCCGCACTAAATCGCGTTGTTAACAATACAAAACAAAATAATTAGTCCACTTCCCTAATTGATTTTTTAAATAACTTCGTAGTACAATGTGTTATTGTATGCGGGTTTAATAAATAAAATAATAACCATAAAATGACTTAAGAACAATTTGGAAATTCCTACTAATATAAAAATCAAGGCAAAAAAGCAAACAAAAATTACGGAAAACAAATACATATGAGAAATTTGCGATATAAAATAAAAAGATTTTAGTTTTTGAACTTGATGAAGCTGGTGCTTTGTGTATAGCAGACGGCTGTGGTAGCTTGCGTTATCCATGACAATAACACTGTTGTTTGGAATATTTTTTAAAAGATAATTTTGAAACCAGTTTTCAAAAAGTTCTGCACTTGTTCCTCATGATAATCCAAGCTAGAGTCCTTAATATTCTTTGCAGACAACAGCAAGCAGTTTGGGACAAATTCGTCTGCTGAACCAGCGTGTATTATTATAATTCGTTTTCCTTTATTTGAAGGTGCTTTCGTCTGACAGTTTTGACTGAAATCAACCCATCCTTTGGATACTGTGTCGTGTGTATCGAACCATGTTTTCTAAACTATGATCTTTTTTACCTTTCTTGGTAATTTCTTAAGTGCGTAATCTGTGCGAATTCCATTACTACTTGTCTTTTGTCTATTTTGCGGCATTTAAATCCATTTTACAAACAACTGTTTTGCATCTAATAAAAAAGATTTCGACGCGACATAGTTATATTCTCGTAAAACAACTTTTTCGAAACGCCCCCGAAAAAAAAGGTTTTTTAAACCCCCCTAAAAAATTAGCCGAAATTTTTTATACCAAGGGCACTCTAGAAATACCGGGCCCCACCCCCCCTTTTGAAATAATAGGTTTCCCCAATAACAATAGGTAATAAAATCGTTAAAGGTTTTTTTTTGGGGGCCGTCAAAAAAATGGGGAAAACTTTGAGACAGACTGTAGAAGTTATTTAAAAATAACATCCGTGGTGGCACTCCCGGGGGTTGGGCGGAAGTGCAAATTTTTTCAAAACCAAATTCCAGAAACCACTTACAAATTTGTTTATTTTTTACAGTTAAAGAATACCTATGTGAATTTACACACCAAATTTCATACATTTACCTCGAATGGTAAAAAGATGATATGGGGGAAATAGGCTAAAACTAAGCGTCAGACTGGTACTTGGCCATTTATTGTAGTCACATGGAAATACAATTACAAGACAAACTATAGTATATATTTTTTAATTTAACAGAAGTTACTACAAATGGTAGAAAATTACCTTTTTAACACGCTTAAATTAGCCTCACCTGTATGTATCTATGTAATGTAATCTTTCAACTTAATTTTCACCAATTTTAAGAAGTTTGATTAACTTAAAAATTTGTACAGGGTTCAAGAGCCGATGACAATCCAATAATCTCAACTATCCTAATTAGAATCAATAGGATATTTTTTTTTTATGAAAATCATTACGCTTTCGCCATAATCCAGGCGTTGATGTTGTTTTGAGACAACGACTATATACTAAAGGACTGCTTATTTCCATTTAACACACGTTGGAAAAGTTGGAGGAGGCGGGCAGCGATTGTGACGTCACCACCGGTGCTGAATAATGCTGGGCAGTGTTTATCGATGTATTGAAAACATCGATGTTCGATGTTTTTAACATCGATGTTAGATAACACAAACATCGATGTCGACATCGATGTTTACCTTTCAATGTTCAATATTATAAAAAAAGGTTTAAACTTATTTTTTCTAGCTCCAAAAATAAAATATTAATATTTTTGAATGATAGTTTTTAATTTTATTTGAAGTTGTTTAAAACTAGAAATAAGTGAGTTTCGCTCCAGTCAATATCCATCAACATTTCTTTTTTTTTTCTTGGATGGATTATGTGTGAATTGCAACACCGCGATTCGTGGCATAGTGGCATATTTTGTCTTCTTACTTGATCATAATTTCATAACTACTTCATACTTTTTGTTACAGAATTATTTGTTTATGTTTATTTATTTTATAATACTTTGTTTTAAAATACTGTGACATTATTTTTTGTTACAGAATGGATTTATTTATTTTTCAGCACGTTTTCATTTTTTGTTGAGTTTACATTTTTGGAGAAAAAAATATTATTTTGATATTTTTCGATTTTTCATTTCACTTCAACTTATTTTTTTTATATATAGTAGCAATCTTTCAAATTTTAACATCGATGTTTAGTAAACATCGCTGTTTCACAACTGATTTTTCGATGTTAACAACGATGGTTAACATCGATGTTCGACCTTGGCAGACAGATATGGCAAACTGAGCAATCCTGTGTAGTTTATAGTCGTTGGTTTTGAGACTAAAAAATAAGAAAATAAATTATATTTTAAAAGTTCTTCTTGCTTATTTCTCCTTAGTCTTTTTGTGATCATGTTATTTCCTTTTTTGCTTGTAAACATATTCTTTTTATTTTATATATTTAGATGTCAAATTAAGCCAGCATTTTTTTTTACTAAATTTCGGTCCCTATTAAGAATTTAAGTCTAAACGAAAAACTGAACCCCGGCCTGTTTTATATACGTGTGTAAACAAATAAATTGGGACAACATGGGAGTAAACATAAACGGAGAAGATCTAAATCATTTAAAATTTGCAGATGATATTGTTTTAATATTAGACAGCATTGACAAAGCCACGCAAATGTTGAAAAAACTTCAAGAAACCTCAAAAATGGCTAGATTGAAAATAAATATTTCGAAGGCCCAATTTATGACCAACCTTGCGGCATGTGGAAAATTTCCATGATAGGCGGCGAAATTGAACAGGAGTCATATAAATATCTCGGTCGTGAACTCCGTATAGACCGAGACAATCAAACAACCGAGATGCAAAGAGGATTAGGCCTGCCTTGGGAGCTTTTGGTAACCTTAAATATGTATTTAAATCGCAAATCCCCATAACTTAAAAAGAAAAGCATTTGAACAATGCGTTTTGCCAGTGATGACATATGGACAGAGAACCACTTAACTAAGAAGATAGTAGACAAAATACAATTTAAAACAGCGTGCTACGGAGAGGTCAATGTTGGGCGTCAGTCTTAGGGATCAAATCCCAAACAATAAAGTAGAGAAGGTCCGTGTTGCGGATGCCATAGAAGAATCACACGTTGAAATGAACGCGACACATCGCAAGATACAGATAACGATGACGAAATTTTATGGAGACCGAGAAAAAGGCCTACGGTAGGGGCGTCGCCAAACAAGATGGACCGATGATATAAAAAGCACACACCGAACTGATGCAGTCGGCGCAGTGAGCTATGAGTGGAATAGATTACAGAGGCTTATGTCCAGCAGTGGACGCAATTGAGCTTATGATGTTTTATTATTTCATATTTTAACACTCAGTACGTACTTTGGGCCAGAACCGTCCTTTGGGACCAAAACCACAGCAGGAGGGTAAACCAGGGAATGGATCCGAAACAAACACGAGGAATACTGGGGGAACCTCAGTAGAATAAGACATGGAAAAGGCTTCATAAGTGGCCCATCCAAAAGAACGAAGAAAAACTACTCATACAGAGTAGAAAAAGACTTCGCATGATAGTAGGGCAGCTTACAGGGCACAATAACCTAAGAGGACACCTACACAAGATAGACTCATACAATGGGGACACAAGTTGCAGAATGTGCGACGAGGGGAAAAAACAGACTACCGTATCCTGTGCGAATGTAAAGCGTTGAATAACAAAAGACAGGCATTGTTTGGGCAATCGAAAATGAGCCCACAGGAATATATCAACCAACCAGTCTCGTGGTTATATAGACTTGTGGAAGGAACCAGACTAAAGGGAGGATTGCTATAAAAGATAATGGAAAATTGAGCACAGTAGTAGGTAGTAAATCAAGACGGCTCCCAGGGAAAAAGAAAAAGACGAACACTCAGTACATACCACTTTTAAAGTGTTATCAATATCGGAGTCATTTAGCCATTTTATATATTTTTTTGAATTTTTCCCAAAGTTAACATACCACATATTTTTGTACCTATTTTAATTGGTTCAATTCTGCGTACTTGCAATCAGTTAATAAATATACCACTTGTAAATCAGCTTCTCTGTAATAGTCTAGTCAACAAGTTCAAAAACATGTTAATTTAACATAAAGCTCCTACAAAATATAAATTAACGAAAATTAAAAAAAAACTAATTATTTGTTTATTTCATAAATTATAATAAACAAAATAAAAAACTTTAAAAATGTTTTATAACGTGCTCCTATTAACTATATAATATACAAGAAGGGCTCTAAGAAGAAGAAGAAGCGAAAAATTTATGGAGCAACTATTTAAACATTTTTTTATTGTCTTCAACGAAAACGGTGGTCGGAAAAAATTTTGATAATTAAAAATAGTCCTCATTGTTGAAAACTAAACTTTGTTTCCAACGGAAATTTAATCCTTTAAGTGTATAGAATACAGCATAATTTTGTCAACATTTTTAATTAATATTTAATATTCAAAAAAAAATTCTGTGGCCTTATTTTCAGTGTTTAATTAAAATTATAAATAATAGAGATAGAACTCCGGAAGTTAGGGCATTTTTATTGAAAACTTCCTCTTTTTTAAGGAGTTTTTTTTAATTTCTTAATTATTAATTGTTTCGGAGATATTAAAAAAACAACAAAAACTTTTTTTCAACCTAATTCGTAATAACTTTTGCATTTTTTTGTGTGCTGAAGAACCTTCAAATACATTTTTCTAGACATCATTCCGAATTTAATGAGCTATCGCTTATGCAGGGTGGCGCAGTGGGTATTGACGGTTTTTAGAGTGTCATTATGAATATACTAATGAAATGACCAAGGTCAAAAGCATATATTTTGATTACACATATAATGCAGTGTTACAACAAAAATTATCTTTTGAAAATAATGCTTTTTAAATGGCCAACACGTTTTTTAAACATTCCTGAAGTCGTGATTGAAACTTCTCTATAAATCGTAGCAACATATCCTGGTTTATTACTTTGATTTTGAGAATGTTGTCTTTTAAAGTTTGTAGCGTTTGAGTTCGAAAAACCTTTGCCTTTAAATATCCCCATAAGAAAAAATATGGGCTGGTCAAATATGGTAATCTCGGCGGCCAGTTAAAATCGCCACGGGGTATAAGTCGACCAGGGGAAAATGTTTCTTAGAGCAGCCATGTAAATTAGCGCAGTATGGCTTTTGGGGAAGAAGAAGAAGAAGATGGAGGTTGTTTATTAGCCCAGAACCGAAAATTTTGTTTATTCAAACCAAA